>BEHA01002077.1:534367-559624 GCA_002897215.1 Eschscholzia californica subsp. californica | reverse complement strand
AGAGAGAGAGAGAGAGAGAGAGAGAGAGAGAGAGAGAGAGAGAGAGGTGGCCGACTGAAATTGGAGAACTGTTTGTGTGCGTAGTAACTTTTGCATATAAAAGTTAATGACTTGCTTATAATATGGAGGGGATTTCGCTTTCAAATTCTACTAGTACCCAGAATGCATTGTTTGACCTCTAGCTACTGGTGGGCTTCATAAACTTCGAGGTGCTTATAAAATTTATGAAATTTAAATAGGTACCTTTTACCAGACAGATTACTCTTTACCTTGTTCATAAGTTCATTGAATTTAAAACCAGATAAAGCAAGCAAGAGAAGAAAAATAGTAAGCATCCTAAACCTTCCATGCTTCTTATTATATGAGACTTTCTCTTTCTAGAAAGATAATTGTGTGACTCTTACCAACAAGCAAAAGTAAGCAAAAAGACCATTTCTCTTGTGTGACCACTTGGAAAGCTATTGTATTTTTACTACTAAATGTGTTACGGATAATTTTGTCGATAATCTCAAATGATTATAGTCGGTTAACCATTCTCATTTACGTATACAGTTAGAGAAATTATTGTGTTTTTTCTGCTTAAATTCTGCAAAAGAAGACATGTCTGGGCCAGTATGTCACGAAAAGATTCACGCGTATAATTGTTATGAAAGATATTACATTTTAAACCTTTATTCATGATCTTAAGTGGGATAATATCAAATTCAAATACTCCCATTCTTTACTCATGCAAATATGGCTATTGTTATAAAATTATTTAATATTTAAAAAGCACTTATTGTTTTGGATTAGTTGTGGGTCCTTTAAATCTCTATATAGTAACAAAACCCTAGTTTTATTTAGTGCATGATACTTCTAGATGTAGAGATAAGGATAGAATTGGTGTTTCTTCTTAAATTCCACTAAATATCATTCTCAATATTATTCCATTCCATCTTATCCCACTTGCATTTTTGAATTTTGGGACCATATTAAAATCCCATTTTCATCCAATTACCTATCATGAGATGTGCTTTTATAGGTGGAGGATCAGATAAGATTATCGTGATATTTTAGGAAAGTCTATCATTATATTTCTCAACATACTAGACAAAATTATAACTAATTTATCAACGTTCAATATTCTACTCTAAAAACTTCGTGTAGGTGGAGTTTTTTTTTTTGTTGCAAGTGTATCTAGAGCGTGCCGGTGGTTAAATAGAAAAATTATAATTCAAAAACTTAGTGAATTTAGAAGGGTAGGATTAAAACAAATGGGAGATTTTATAGGGCCCCTCATTTTTGTTAAAAAGACCCCCCTCAATGATAATTTATCAAGTGAAATGGTTCATGTGGAGGTCTTTTAACAAAATTGGGGAGACCCTATAAAAGTTCCCGAATCAAAATTGGCCTAATGGAGTATATGTTTTTAGTAAACTATGATATCCTTGTTTAAAGTTGAGGTAGGGTCCAAACTAGGTCAACCTATGTAGAATTAATTTAAGTGGAATTAGGGTAACAAGTAAATACAAAAGAGACGGTTATCTAATTTTGTCCAAATGCATTGGGTGATTGTGCAATTAAGCACCAGATCCAGTAGTAGAAAACGGGGAAAGTGAAGAAAAACAAGGCAACAAAGCCAACACCGAAAATAGAAGCACTTTCTTTCTAATCCAAAACCCCATTCTTATCCTTTTGTCTTACCCCCCCACCTTCTCTCTAGCTCTTCCTTTTCAATCTTGGCAAACTATCTCTTCACTCCACACTCTCTTTCTCACAAACCACAACCATAAAAACCCTTCCATCCCCCCCACTTCCTCTCTCTAAAACCCTTTCTCTCCAGAAAAGATCTAACTTTTATCTTCCAATAAGTAACTATCATGAGAAACCAACATAGGAAAATACTAGACAACCAAGATGGCAATCCACCAACCATACCATCTGATTCTTTATTCTCATCCAACACATCAAATTCTACTACAATTAAACCTTATGTACAAACATCACTAGGTTTTGATTCATCCATGGCATTAACGGCTTTAGTTCTTCTAACAGCTATCTTCTTCATGGTTTTTTTCGCTATGTACCTTCGCCGCTTTGCGGCATCTAGACACATTTCTACATTAGAATTGTCATCAATGAGAAGACAAAGAAGAAGAAGGAATTCATCATCTTCTTCATCTTTATCTTCTTCTTCTTTTCAGTCAGGGACTAGTTCTAATTCATTGTCTTCTTCACAAGGGTTAGACCCATTAACTGTAAAATCTCTACCATTATTTGCTTACCAAGGGAATTCGAAAGAATCAATGGATTGTGTTGTGTGTTTGAGTGAATTTGAAGAGAGAGAAACAGTTAAGATGATACCAAATTGTGGGCATTTGTTTCATCCTGAATGTATTGATAAGTGGTTTTCTTCTCATGTTTCATGTCCACTTTGTCGTTCGACTAGCTTATTTCCTTCTACTTCTCTCAAGAAGAAGAAGATGAAGAAGGATATTTTGGAGAAAGGGGTTGATCTTGAATGTGGTCAAAGTACAGTGGAAAGATCACCGGCTAGGAACGGTGACATTTGTACAAATCAATTACAAGGAAGAATTGAAGTTGAAGAAGATCGCGAACAAGAACAAGAATCAAGTGGTGGACTTCGAAGGAGTATTAGCTTGTCGAGATTAAGAGACAAAGTGTCACTAACAAGAAGCTTTAGCTTTTGACTTCATGTGTATCAGTGTACATACCTAAATCTGTTGTATAATGTACCTATACTTTCTCTCTCTATCCATCTCTAAAACAGTAGATACTTGAAGAAATTTGTTATTTTTTTCTTATAACACTTTTTCATGAATTCTTGCAATAAAGAAATATAACAACAATCTTTATAGATGAAAACCTGGAGAAGAATTTGAAGAAAAAGTGAAGAATGAGAAAGCACAAGCATCTTCTTTTTCTTCAATCTTCTTTCTTTGACTTTAATAGTTTATTCTTTTAACATATAAATTTATATATATTACAGTATAGAATAAGCTCGGATCACCTCGACGATCGGCGCAAGACACAATGGACATTTTCCTTCCCCTTCAAACAACTTAACTGCACACTTTGAACATGTACACATGTGCCCACATCTACAACCAAAAAAAATAGTCAAGTTCGAGAAAATAAGCATTTAAACCTTGATCCGAAATACGCAAGATTAAAAAATTGAAGGAATAAGTGGATTATACCTGTACAATAGAGAATTAATATGACTATCACAACAAACACAACAGATGCCCTTCTTTACATGAACCCAGTTATCTTCTGATGTCTCTTTTTCACCTGCTAACCCTGAAAAGATGAGAAACTATCTGAGTCGAAATTCTTTTCAACTCGAAGCCGTTGATATAATTACAACTCGAATTCCATTTGTTCATGAATGAATTAATGGATTTAGTACCTGGTTCCCCGGAAGTTGAGCGATTTAAAGCTGCAGAGACTTCTTGTCTAACGGATCTCTGCAACTCCAGTTGCATATCCATGCAGGCCTCCAACATCCTCTGCATATGGCTCATTCCTTGTTTTAGCCTGACCACATCTGCTCTCAGATCATTTATTATATCCCACTCCTGTTCCATGACCAACACAGAGGTACCGTTAAGACTGGAAATATAAGAGCACTAGCTGTAGCAGAATAGGTTGTTTAAATATCGATCAGAAGAATTTTAGGTAGACCAGATTGAAACTTATGAAATAAGGGAAGAGGGCAACTAACAAAATTATTTCTGTGATCAGAATTGAACACAAACATTTGAACATGAACTGGTATAGATCATTATCAATGTGGACCATTTACAGACTATCTAGGACAGGGACTGTCCAAAGGCGAACTAAAATGTCAAAAGTGTGACTCTGACAGGGAAAGCTTTCAATACCCACCATTCTATGATTCTTTTCTATGATTGAAAGATATTATTTTTATATGTGTTTATGATTAAATTTAAAAAAACAAAAAAACTTGCACAACCTGGATATCTCCCTAAAAGTATCCAAGTCTCCAGAATCCAGACACATCTTGGATATTTTGCATGTATTGGTATTAGATAATTAGGATGAACACTTCCTATCAAGAAAGAGGGGCATTACTAACTCTTTAACAGACAATCTCAAATAAGATTATAAAATTAGACCTTAATTTAGAACTCAAAGTCAAGCAAAGTGTCATAACGTTATCGAAAGAAGGGTAAAGAGAAAAACAGCGTACATATTCTGACTGTTGCATGCTTTGTCGAGGCCAACTAGCATGACGTAGCTCCCGGTGCCAAAGTGGGTGTGGTGGGGGAGGTGGAGGTAGCGGAAAAGGTCTGATCTCTATCTGACCCTCATCTTGATCCTCAATCTGATGCTCCTGATCTTGCTGTGATAGAATAGGTGCGGAAAAGGTTCTATGCAGATCCTCGTCACCGGGAGCACGCCTTTGCCTTTCCACATATGACTGTACTATATGATCTAAGCTCTCGCGGAACTCACTGTCTAGAAGATTAGAAACACTTCTCCTACAAAGAGGATACAAATTTCAATTTAGATGACTAAAATTTTACATGAAATCAATGATAAAATGAACAGTTTAAAGTAATCTGAGAAGAGATAATAATCAAGTACCTTCTAAGGAGTTCCCTGATCTCTGTGTTGTAAGAATTATCATCATCAGGTGAATCAAATGAACTTATCCTTCTAATAGGAACATCAATCTGAGTTCTTTGAGGTTCACCATAAAGACTATCAGGCCAAGCATTGACAGCCTCCTGAGATTCATCCTCTGGCCAATTCTCATGTGCTGCTTGAAGTTGACTATCTTCTTCAACTTCATTTCCTGGATTTATCAGGAGCCAGTTTGTTCCTGCATATTCCTGCCAGGTTCCATCTATCTCTTCATCATTATTATCTTGCAGTTCTTGAGTCTCTGTTTCAGTTGACTGCTCCAGCTCTCTACTTTCATACGCACTAACTTGGTTCTCCTGGTTCGCTCCATGAGAATCAGGATCTTGCCAAGTTAACTCTTCACTGACTGAGTTGCTTCCCATATGTTCTGAGAACCGATTAACATTTGGGAACTCTTGTGAACCATCATGAATCCTAGATTGCGAGGGGGAAGGTTCATGGTTTACATCTAGGAACTCTTGTGAATCTTCATGAATCCTAGGTTGGGAGGGGGAGGATTCATGGTTTACATCTGGGAACTCTTGTGGACTGTGTGAGTGGTTGTCCACGTTTGCCGAACCACTACAGTTACTGCTAGACGGAGTATCAGGATCGGTGTTTACTTGCTCACAAACAGTATTTTCCAATCTGGACCAGAATCCCTCCCTGATTGCAGAAATATTATCCTCGTTTAGTCATCCAACTAATCTACTTTACAATAAATAAAAAATCCATGTATGCACACATGTCACCAAAACTCTATACTAAAGGTCAATGTATTGTTTTGTTATCTCAGCATAAATCCTCCGCAAAGTATGTTTTGAAGGTTTGAAAACTATAACCCAACAACTATTAACAAGTGATAATAACAGTATATAATGGACGATATCCTTCCACAGGACTATGAATAAAAACTCTTATCTACAGAAAAAATATACAATTGGGCCATTAGTTTACCTCGGGAAGAGCTGCAACCTACTATCTATTATCTGTATAAGTTTGATAGTCAGCTTTGTTTAAAAAGATCTATTAGATAGTACAGAAGAAGAAACTAGCCACTCACCAGAGATAACTATTTTCAGATTTAAATCGATTAAAAGGAAACTGATAAAAAGGCTACTTGACAAATTTTCGTAAAGGACGCCTAAGATATGTAACCACTCTTCTCTATCCTACGATGCACTTGTGTACTTCGTGTGGTTGTGGTAGTCGCAGTGAGTAGCTGAAGATTATGAAGCTGAAGAAATTGTATATCTGATTCGGGGTGTTAATTAGAGTACATGCACGATATTCAAAGACAAATTCTTATACTCCTGTCATCATCTTTAACTCGGTTTGCAGTAAGGAGATATAAGCTGCCACAACCGCCTATAGGGGAAGTTTGGCGGTTATTGCAAGAAATACAAATGACCAGGGGAAGGCGCACTAGATTAGTGAAAAATCATCCAAGCAGTTTAAAAGGGTAAAGATATAAAGTAAGAGGGCAATACCTCAAACCAGATACAGTATTCCTTCGACTTAAGAAACCTAATTCACTTGATGTCACTGAAAGTGGTCTCTCATCTCCAGTAGGTCTCCCACTTCGCAAGAATCTACCCCTTAGTAATGCCTGAAATATTGAGCAGTTTCCGATTGTCAAGACTGAGTACAATGTATTGGTGATTGGGGTTTTAAATAACAAGGGGAAAACAATATTTCAAACAACAGGATACTACAGTTTTCCGAATACATGTTATGTTATACAATGATAGAGAACACCCCCTGGGTCACCATATAAGTCCAAACTATAAATCTACTATTTCTCATTTGAAAACTTATAAGGATCGTTCATATATATATCTAGTTCTATATACTTTGAGAACTTATATCCTTAAACACGGCAAATGATAGAGGAATGTATCAAGTACATGGTTCCAGAGTCCTTATTTCATAGCTAAGTGGATATTCATTACTAGGTCAGGAATGGTATCATCAAAATATCAAACAAAAACATGTAGAAGGCATGATCATAAGAATGGAAAATGAATTCATCTATTCATTTTATACACCTGACCTGAATGCGGTTACGGTGAGCAAACTGTGAAACAGCACGGTACTCCAACAAACCCTGCAACTCCCTCTCTCTTTCCCTCTCACCTCTAGCAAGCAAATCGAGAAAAGCTTGTCTTCCTCGTACTCTTAGACTGTCACTTCGAAGATGCTCTTGTTGCCCATCATCAGCAAGCCCGTTCTGAATCCGATCAATCTGTCCAGTCACTCCTGCTGATCTTTCGTCCCCTCTCCGACCACCACCACCATCACCATTACCTCTTTGCTGACTGTTCATTTGAACCCATTCCCTCACAAGTCTCACCCTCTCGCGTTCATTTTCTCCCAGCCAATTGGCTCTCGAACTGTTGCTCCTCCGGCGAACATCCGAATCTCTATTACTTACTCCACTATCCGTCCATCCCCGAGCTATCTGCCTTACTCTTTCCCTCTCGCTTTCCCCGATATCAGGAGATTGCTCCCGGCTTGATATTTCATGATCCCCACGGCCATTCTCTGATCCAAAGTTCCCTTGTGACCATGTCCCAAAGTCCTCACTCTCACTTGCATCTACCGAATTAGCCCCGTTTTCATTGCCCCCTTCACTCTCTATTGTGCTAATTATGCTAGAAAGATTGGTATTTGTATTAACAAGTCTTTCTTGCCTAATTAACCTATCTCTCACTCTTCTTTCTCTGGCTCTCTCAACAATGTGCTCATCTTCCAGTTCTCTCCACATCTGCAAGATAGAAGATGAACTGTTCCTCACTCTCTCACTCCTCTCTTCACTTCGCAATGTCTGAGATTCGGATTCCACCACCGGGAATGTAGAATCGCGAGTCGACACAGTATGTAACCGGGCGAGTGCCATAAGTTCAGACTCGCGATTCCGTCTCTCTAGAGTGGTTATCATCTCCTCAGCTTGACGTGCAGCCCATCTACTCAATATCCGAGACTGACGAAGCCTTACTGCGGAAGATTCAGCAAGATCATCTTGGTCAATATCAGAATGTCTACTCCGTTGTCGCATTAGTTGATCGTCGACGACATCTTCATCTTCTTCTTCCTGTTCAAATTGCATGCAATCATCTAATTGACGACGCATAAACTCCTCTAATCCTCTGTGAAATTCCTTCCTCAGATCTTTTCCCTTTAGTTTTCGCTGAACCGATCTGATTTCAGTCATGTTAAGTAATTTTCCTCGCCAAACTCCGCAATCTCAAACTAAAAAACCAAAACAAATTAAAAACTCCAACATTTCACGCCTCAGGCGAAAATCTTAAAGATCACAACTTTGGCAGTCTTATCCGATTTCTTCAATAAGAAAACGATACACAAATCGACATTGATTGTCATTAAAATTAGACTAAAATTAACATCTCGAAACAAAATCGATCCGTTTCGGTTTACAGTCAAAATGATTCTGAAAAAGATATTCGATCAAATCAAGATTGAAAATCAGGAAACACAAGGGTAATGAGAGTGAATGAGAATCAATAGGAAGAGATAATCAATAAGAAGAGAATCAGAATAGAGTAGTAGGTAATGAAGCAAACTCACCTCTGAAACTACCGCAATTTGAAGTGGAGAAGAATAGGAAGAAAGAAATGAAACCCTAATCTTCTTGAAATAAAACGGAGATTTTTTAGAGAGAGAAAGAGGATTCAAAATCACAGAACAGGTCTGTGGTGTGAGAGAGAGAAAGAAACTAATAGAAAACAGCAAGCAGAGTGAGAGAGTGCCTATTATTATCCTATACATCGAGGAGTACTGAAGACAACTTATCGCTTTCCCCGGGAAACTTTCAAGCAGAACGTGGCGCCAATTTGATGCCAATTTGACCTAATAAGATAGGTCCCATTGTGTATTTGTGGGCCAACGATTAAATAGACGTGGTTGGCAATTACCTGTACGAGAGAATCTAAAAGGGCTAATTCCATTTTGCCCCTAAAGATGCCTAATTCATCAATATGGTCCCCCAAAGATAACCAACTTCCTTTTTAACCTCTTTTATATTTTTCGGTTAGTCAACTCTAATTGTTGACTTATATTATCCTTTTCTAGTCCTCTCTTCAAGATTATTTCATTCTCTATCCGTTGTTTTCTTATCGATCATTGGAGATTAATCAGTCACTAGGTGACGACCATATCTTTAAAAAAAACTTCTCCTATTTTCCCTCCTTCACACCACCAATTCCTCCAGCTAGCCACCACCATCTCTCCTTATCCATTTTTTTCTTTCTTCTTCTGTCTTTCTTCTTCGAAGGTGGACAATTTATCTTGTTGTTGTACGAGCAGAAAGAAAACGGTAATTATTGGAAATCTAAATATGCTCATATAACACCCATAGCGTATGGTAGGAAACTCCCGTGATGATTTAGAGAGACAAAAAAGAAGTCTCGCTATTTTACGCCTTCTCTTTTTCTCGTTTGAGTTCATCACTGAGAAGGAAATTGTTTTCTCAATTAGGAAAGAAGATAGAATGAGGAACAACGACATACTAAACTCTATTTCTCTCCATGAGAGGAAGTTAAAGATGGTTAGGGTTGCCAAACTAAATTGTTATCTCTGTTTTGATTCAATTGTTGAAACTATTGTATGTTTAATACCATTGAGTGTTGTTAATTTCAATTTCATTACTGAATTCGCGGCGGTATAAATAAGTTCGTTCACATTTTTTTATTTTCAGATATGTTTTTGTTCACTGATTGAACAAATTTCGCCGTCTCGGTCCTACTTGATGTTATATCTACAATTAATTTCGAGAAGAAAGGCGATTATCTTGATGCTGGTGATTGAGGTGGTCATGTTGTGATTTTGGAACTGATTAATATGTTCGAAGTACGCTCTATTTAAATTCTCTCTTATTATTGAAATTTTTTTTATGCATCTTAATTGGTGATTTTGATGCTTCCTATTAATAAACTTAAGTGGAATCAACTCAAAATTTTCAATCATATCGTAATTCAGTCTACTTTAGATTTTCCAAGTTCTTTATAGTTTTACTTTTGAATTTGAATTAGTTCGGTTTGAGAAAATAACTGAAGTATTTAGATTATGTTGCTTGAAAGTGACGTAATTATCGTTTGAAACTTAGTTTCAGAGCCATGAGTCTGAGGTGATATGTGTTGTGTTTGAATTTTTGACCTAATTAGATTGGTGGTTGTCCATTTTCTAATTAACTGATATTATATATTACATCACTATATTTTGATTATTTGAAATTTTGGAAATTGAAGAGAATCAGAAGATAATGAATTCAGAAGAGAAAGAAACTAGAAAAGAGATAAGATGATAGAAGGGAGAGAGTGAAAGAATGAGAGATGGAGGTGGTCGACCGAAAGAACTGTTAGTGGTGGTGGTAGGAGGAGGGGAGAAAGGTGAAGAAAAGAAAAAGTTCTTTTTAATGACGGTCGTCGACGGATGACTGGGCTACCTCCGATAATCGAGAAGAAGAAAGTGACAAGGGATTGGGAGGGAAAGAGTTCTAAAGAGAGGGTAGAAAAGGAAAAAATAAGTCAACAGTTAAAGGTGACCGCCAAAAAAATAAAAAAGGATCAAAATGGAAGTTGGACATCCTTAGGAGGGCATTTTAGTGAGCTAATCATCTTTAGGGGGGCAAAAATGAACTATCTCAATCTAAAATCAAGTTCGCACATGTAGATACTGCCCAACGTGGCACTTGTTATAGTTGTAGGTAGGGGTGGGAATTGGGCGGGTATGGGCGTCCATGGGCACTTGAAGCATCGGGCTGGGCGGGTCGGACACAAAATTTCAATGGCTATTAGGGTAAGCGGGTTAATTGGGCGGGCAATTTTGAAATTCGCCTTGCTCATTACCCGCCCAAGCCCATTAAGAAGTTCGGGCAATTCGGGTATGGGCGGGCGGGTAGCGGGTAATCTCATGACTTGAAAACTAAAGACGTTATTTGTGTTGTTCCTTTTAAGAATTTAATCTCACATTGAAAACTAATGAAGAATTCTCATGAGATATAATATAAACTTACCCCACTCTTTGTCCCCTCAAAGCCAAAGACTACTTCAGTATTCTACTAAGAATTCTCTTGGGCCATTGCAAAGCAATATATTGGGTTCGTGTGATTTCCCTTAAGCATATTGTTTACCATATCAACTAAGCCTAGCAACATAATAGACAGTTGGGCTTCATCAACCCATAAAGTTGATGTAATTTGGTTGGTTATCATTGGGTGAGGTTAAGTGGGTGCGGGCATGGGCGGGTGCGCGGGTAGAGGTTTTAACCCATGCCCGCCCACTAAAATTTGGCGGGCTGGGCGGGTTGTGCCCGAGACGGGCGCGGGCGTCCATGGTCATCGTTGGGCTCGGGTGCCCATGGGCGGGTTCGGGCTCATGGGCAAAATTCCCACCCCTAGTTGTAGGATTCTTTGATGTGTTTGAGATTATCCTAATACACCAATAATGAGACATAGATTCTTATTTATTTCTATTGAGTTTCAAAATTTTGAAACTGCATAGTCACAAGTTGAACTTTACCATGAGAGTATAATGCTATAGTAACGAAAGATATAATATCTCAGTCCTCTCTATTCATTGTTAATTGGTTTTAAGTTGTATGATCGCAAATTTAACACTTTGATATGTTGAAATTAGAAGAAGATTATGATTTATCATTAGGGCATATAACAGAAGGACTCAATCTATATATGTAACATAGACTTGTTAAACTATAAGTTTTGATTTTGTTGATCTATATATGTATAGAATTTGTCGTACTCACATCATTAGAATGGTTGACAAAGCAATATGATTACGAAATCTAACAGTATTATCTTATCCAAGTACGACTTTGTTAATTACATCCAACATTGCTTGAGCAACTCTCTCTTAATCTATCTCATAATTTTTGGACAAATGTATGTTGTGGACCTTAAGTTTATAGATCAAACAATAGCAATGTGGTTTTATTTATTTTTGTTGAACTAGCAATGTGGTTTTAACAAAAAAAAAATAATAGCAATGTGAGCAGGAAGGGATCAACAATAGGATTTTGTCTATTGTTTAACATAAAAATAAGGGTTAATTCTGCAAACAGCCTATTTTAGTGTAGTATCTCGCATGAAATACTATTTCAAAGGTACCGTTTTATTATTAATAGCCAAGTATGCAAAATTCGTTTACCTTTGAACGTTTCTACTGACTGTCCTATTATTTGAAGGTGATTAAAGATCATAACTTGTTTCTTATACCTTATTCAATTACTTTGGAATAATACACGAATTATTATTATTCAAAATAAGGCATGCTGTCTCTTATTTATGAAATATATCTTAAATATAAGTGAAGTATGTATATAGTTTATAATAGAATTAAAATATCCAACTTTTTGACATCTTAAATAATGTTGGAACTTTTGATAAATCATATTTCCCCTGGCAAACCAATTTGGTTACAAGAATCTAGTAGTTAGATATTATAAGTGATCATGATATCAATACCGAAAGACATGATTCTTTTATGTTTGAATCATTTGGTTCATCATAGTGTATTAATATGCTTTAAGAAGACACTTAATTTATATTATAAGGTCTTTTAGTGTATAGTTAATTAGTAAGAGTTGTCCTTGGGGCCCAACAGCCGAAGAAATGCTAGTCATTAGCTTTATGTTGTGGGGCTAAACGCGACATGAATCTACCTAGTTCAGCAATTATATGTCCTTTATGAAATAGGCGCTCCCCATTTTCCTTTGGGGAATTTAGCTACCCCTCACCTCACCACTAATATTAATTAGCGATACTCTTTTTTTTAATTGAATTTTCGTGACACTTCCTCTCTTTCACTTTGAGGTACGAAAATAACCCTACACTATTATATTTTCTTTTTTCCCTCTCATATCAATAACGGTCGACATAACACTTTAGCTTCGGTCTTCCTATGAATTTTTCTTATCTAATTTTAAGTTAGCGTCTGACATAATACTCTAACTTCGGTGATTCCATGAATTTTTTTATCTAATTTTCAAGTTAAATTAATAATTTGTTGTCTAACTTCTTAATTTTTCGTTCAATTCATAATTTCAATTAGCATTTGTATTTTTTGAATGTATACGAGTTACAATTAATAGAAAGAGCCAGCATATATAATGAGGTATTTTTCAAACTGGTTACACTTGGAAACATCAATTTTTAACGTAAAATAAAAAACAATTGGATACTTAAAAAATTTCTTAGAATTTATGATTTTTATTTTAAATTTTGTGATTTATTAATTTTAAATTTTTGAGTTGGTAAATTAGAAAAAAAAAAAAAGATAAATGGAGAGAAAAAAATATGAGAAATGAAGATACGTCAGCTGAACATCACATCGAAAAGGTATAAGAGATCGAAGAAAAAAGATAGATAAAACAATTTATGGGTTTTGTTTACTTTTAAATGTAAAAAAAAAAAAAAGAGATTTCACTAATATCCAATTAAAAAGGGGTATCGCTAATTGGACATTAGCGATGAGGGGGTATCGTTGAATTACCATTTTTCTTTAACGGTAGTGATAATTGTTGTTCTCCTAATATTATGGAAACTCGAGAACCAGATCTTTCTACCTTGATGAACAGGGATACACTTTATAGTATCTTTCTGAAATAAATTCAGAGATCACCTTATATAGATTTTTATGTCTAAAATTCTTACTGTTTCTAACCCGATCAAAAGGGAAGATGATATAGTTTAAAACAAAGAATAGAAGGTTAGAGGGAGAGAGCAGAGTCGACCGAGTTTTCTCTTTCCTTAAGAAAGTGAAACGCCCTGGTATTATTACTAAAACCAGTCAAATGTTCGTTTCCCAAGTTACATCGGCTATACCTAGTGATGTTATAAAGGCCAGGCCCAGGACCGGCCCGTTCCGTACTGGCCCGGGCTGGGCCTACGGTTTGGGCCCGACTCGTCAAAAGCCTGTCAAAGCCTGTCTTTTTTTTCCCTTCTTTGTTTTCTAAAATTCAATAGATAAGTTGAAAAAAATTCCTTTCCGAAAAGATTTGTCCAACAACAACATTCTTAAAAGATTCATTTCCATAAAATCTTTATTCTTTCCTAACTTATCTGTGTAAATCGTCCTCTATTGATTATTTCCAACGTAACTTCTAAAATCACTTTTACAAAATCTTTTTAAAAATCTTTCTTAAACTTATTAACCTATTTATGTAAAGGGGTGATGAGTTTTAGGTCCAAAATCACAGGGTCAATAGGTTAATTTAAAGCCCAAAGATAATATTAAATATATATAAATCCACTAGGAGTAATTTACATGTCTAACCTCTCTTTTTTCTACTACTACCTAACCAATCCCAAGTTAAATAAAATTACTTAAATTAGAAGATTCAAATGTATTTTCAGTTTCATGAAAATAATTCCTCAATAAGAAGTTTACATCCCTACAAAAAGTTATCTCTACCTTTTAAATGAATGTTTCCATAACCTTTTTACCCAAAGAAAATCTATCATACCTCTCTCTTCTTCAGTTCACCGAGAGAAAACCTAGAGAAATCGCAGAGAAAAATCATCCACGATTTTTAGTCTTCACCTAGAAAAACATGATGTTCAATGGATTAAATTTCTTCTTTTACCATATTCTTGGTTTTTTAACGATAGATTGTTGCACCGTGCATGATTTTGTTGTTCTTATTCTTAAAGTGAGGATATCAATCTTTTTCTTAAAAAAAATCTTTCAGATCTTGTCCCACTAATTCTCTCTCTACAATCTTGTTTTCTTTAGAAAATTTACATGAAAAGTAATTAGATATTTTGCAAACGTTTTGTATATTTTCGTAGCATTTTCTTGATTCTAACAACATATTTGGGTTTTGTAATTTTCTGACTTACCCAGAAAATCATTGACGCTTTGTTTATGCAGTCGGCAACGGCCTCAAATTTTGTGTAGAACTTATTGATTTTGTATAAATTTTGAAAATGATACCAACATTTTCTAAACTCTGACAAAACATGATCGTGTAACATGTTTATTTACATAATACATAAATATTGAATGATACGAAAGTATCAATGTAAAAGAATAAAAATGTAAAATTTTGCGAGAAATCTATATACTTCTATGATAGATTCTTCAGAGTTTAGAAAATGTTGGTAGAGTTGCCAAAATATATGCAAAAATCAAAGAAATGCTATAAGAAAATTAATGAAAAAAATTCAACAACTCACATTATGCTGTTAGAATTGAATAATTATCCATAAAAATGTAAAAGCATTACGCATAATAAGAATAAAAAAAATCTAGAAAAATATTTAAAATGTTGTTCCTCTAATTTAAGTAATATAGGGGAATCAAGGAAATGCCAAAGAAATGTTCAAATTTTGGTTAACATAATGTAAGTAAGTTAGAAAACATATGATACATTATTATGTTGTTGTTACATCGATTCATCACCTAAGTTGTTTTAAAAACTTAGAAGTATTTTTTAGTGTAAGTATATAATTGTATCTTTTAAAATGAATAAAATGCTAGAAAAAAATTTAAAATTCTGTTATATCTAAGAATGTTAGAATTAATAAGATGCTAGATAAATAATCAAACTTTTATTCAATTACTCTAACTAATTAATAACATATGTCACACATATTATGCTAAAACGTCAACAGTTGGTAGCCCAAGTGGTTCCAAGGTGTTGACATAAACTCCAGAAACCCCTGGAGGTCCCAGGTGTTTCAAAAAAAAAATGTTAGAAAAGTACTGAAAATATCAGCAAAATAAATATCAGTTTACGTTATGTTTTTTATGAAAATAAGATTGCATTGATGGAAAACTCAACTTCTTTTATTACAAAAAAAAATGATAAGAAAAACTACATTTAAGTTAAATAAATGTTTTAAGAAGATTCAAAATTTAATCAACATACATATAATTTTCATAATGATTTTTTAGACAAAATAGTTTGTAGAAATATAAATGTTGTAAGAACATAAAGAGGGAATGAAATCTCTTTTTTAGGACAAGAATGTTTGATTTTGTATGTTGGGTTTGACAGGTATAAATTTTGGAAATAAATATGGAGAATAAATTTGGGTTAATTTCGTTTTAGCCCCCAATTAGTGACCAACTGGCCTTTTGGCACCCAGTTGTGTCTGGCAGTTCGTTTTGGTCCCCAATTGTGTCTGACAGTTCGTTTTGGCCCCCAATTTTTGTTAAATGTACCACTTTTACCCTTATGGCATTCCTATAAATTATTCCTGTTTTTTTTCTAAATTCATTTTTTTTCTATCTCTTTAAATTTTAAGTTTTTCTCTCTCTTTTCTTTTTCTCTTCTCTTTATGCAATGTTCGTATCTCATCTCCAAATTATCTTCCTCAACACCACCTCCACTACCTCCACCACCATCGTCGTCTTTATTTTTGTTTAACAGATCCTGAAGCAAATTAATAGGAATCTTGGGGATATTGAAATTTAATATCCATTTCAGTTTGTAGAGTCTTTAACTCTCTCTGATCTGATGTGGTGATTAAAAGGGGAAGGATGAGATGTGATGTGGACGCCAAAAAAATAGGATGATGAATATAACTTAAAAATAGGATGATAGTTGTTGTTGTAGATAAGGATACACAGGGGAGCTAAATAGGAGTAATTATTAAAGGAATAGTTTATTAACTAAAGGATGAGTAGTTATTTTAAGATCCTGTTCTAAATAAAGGATTCTTGTTACCAAATCAAGATTCTTCCCTTCCGCTCCAAGGGTTTCCCTTCCCAATATGATCAATTGTTATGAAATCGTATAATAGGAGAAATAGATCTGAAAAGAATACGGAGGGATTTTGTTTATTTTGGATCAATCGAATGGAAATCATGGGCTTTAGAGAGAAAGTGAAGGGTTTTAGGCCGAGAAAGATGAAAGAAAGAAATTGAAGGTGAAGACTGAATACTTTGACATGTTTCTTAGATTTGTTCTTCTATGATGTGTTCTTCAAATTTTTTCTTCTTGAAAAATATTTTTTTTTTCATGAATTTTTCTTTGCAACAAGTTTTGGAGCTTTTTTTGTGATGAAGATGATGATGGTGGGAAGATGTTTAAGAATATAAAGATTTACAAGAGAGAAGATGGAAGGGTGGAGATTTTTATCATCTCCGTAAATAAAGAGAGGAGGAGGGGAAAGAAAGAGTATGAGAAAAAAAAAAACAGAAATAGAAATTAAAAAGAACAAATAGGATTTACAAAAATGCCATAAAGACAGATTTGGTACATTTTACAAAAATTATGGGCCAAAACGAACTGCCGGACACATATGGGGGTCAAAAGAAATGCCAGAGACAATTGAGGGCCAAGACGGCCAGTTGGTCACGAATTGGGGGCCAAAACAGAACTAACCCAATAAATTTTGACCATGAATTTTCTATTTTAAACTTTATAGAAAGAATATACTTATTAACTCGACCACAAGAAACCCTTGGTTTACTATAGGTCAAAAATATACTTATAAAAGGGCGATAATGGGAGAAAATAAATGGCATGAGGCCCACCAAAAAGTGAATTTTTGGATTTATTTTCCATTTTCTGTTTATTTTGGTTTTATTTTATTTATTCATTTAGGAGGGGATATATGACTAATTACTCCTCCTATTTTTTGACCTTAGACTAAAAAATTGTTATGTAAATCATCCTTTATTAATTATTTCTAAGAAGTAATTTCTAAAATCACTTCCCAAAAATCTTTTCTAAACTTATTTATGTAAATCATATCTTATTATTCCCAAAATCTTTCCAAAATTAGTTTTAAATCATGTCATATTTATTTCTGTCATAAACTCACCCTAAATTCATTCCAAAACATTATTTCAAGAAAATCATTTCTAAACTTTAGATTTATATATTTCAAAACAAACTATAAATAAATATTTTTATTTTCATTTTTCATTTAAAATCCGGGATGACCAGGCT
This sequence comes from Eschscholzia californica subsp. californica, assembly GCA_002897215.1. Lineage (NCBI taxonomy): Eukaryota > Viridiplantae > Streptophyta > Magnoliopsida > Ranunculales > Papaveraceae > Eschscholzia > Eschscholzia californica. The sequence goes on along the minus strand of BEHA01002077.1, from coordinate 542,032 downwards.
TGGATCTATACCCGCTCCCGGGTTGGCCCTTATATAGCCAACCCGGGTTGGTTGGACCCGGTAACTGGCCCGACCTGAACTTTTAAACATCATTAGCTATATATTTCAGGATGACGACTAAAAGTACTTTGTTTTTTTAAAAGTGTGCGAACTTCGTAAGAACAACAGATGAAATTGACTTCTTAAAAACTTTAAATGCTCATGTAACTTTGAATGCTAAAATTTTGCGTGTTTTGTTTGCTGGATTATGTTTGGTATTTATATGATTATTGTCAACACTACAGGGAGATGCCTATAGACGAACGGATGCCTCCCGACAGTCATCTTTGACTGTTGCCTTTGGGGATCCATCTTGACCGTCATATCTCAACGGATCTATCTAAATCTTGCGTCCTGAACGCCCATCGTTAAATCCTTAATGGATTTATCTTAAGGTCCCCAAATATCCTCATAGTCAGATCAAATCTATAATCCTAAAATGAAAGGCCTCCAATCGCTCCTCGCTATGGTGCAAAGTGTGTACGGACGTCTCTAAAGGCCCACGCGGCGCGTGCGCGGTTTGCGTGGTGCAAACCACACTAAGCACCTTTCCATTTCAACGAACATACCATAAATATATGGAAGTCCATGTAAGGAAATAAGGAAATAATACTTCTCCAATATCATAGATGTGGTACCAACCCGAAATCCCGGTTTAGAGTTGGTAGTACTCATAGTAAACTAATTTGGTAATAACTCATTCATACGGAATCGGATATGGACAAAATTTAGGTCTAAACTCAAGAGCTCGATGAGACGAATCCAACGCGACATCTTCATCAAGGTTTTCAAAAATATAGGTCCCTTAAATTCAACGGCTTTACCTTTCAGTTTGTCCATGAATGTAGTTCAAATGTATGAAAGCGGACGAACTTAATCGAACATTATAAACTTGTTTGGTGAATCGACTCATGAATTTAGATGAAATATTTTGTCTAAAGTACTCTGGGATACACTCTTACTAATGAGGAACCCACTGAAAAAATGAAAATCAAATTTGTAGTTGGTTTGGGTCATATTAATATCAATTGAATTGATACATGTTTTAAAAACATGTATGTTGAATTTGGGACACTATTGGTGACGATTTACACTATAGAAGTGATGATTCATCAAGATCTGTTGGGATCGCAAGTGCAAATGGTGGGATGAACCTATAGGTAGCTCTCTCAGACTTCTTGTCTATCGCAATCTCCAGTATCTTTGAATGTGGAAGATCCATTAGATTTTTATATCACACTAGATCGCTCGAAGCCTTCACAATTGTCTTTTTGTTTTCCTTTCGTGCAAGTTCTGTCTGATGATGTCTATGCAGCTCCTCCTTCGACACTTCTTCCTCAAAGTATGTTGAAAATGCATGTGTAACATGGTCTATATCTTTCAATCTGATATCAATTAATACTTTCAGACGCTTTTTGTTACAATCACAGTATCTGAAATCCATAGAGTGGCTGTCTTTATTAAGGAATTTTCAGTAAATGTTTCGAAATCATTTAACCCAAGCGACACATTGAAATTATTCCCGCTTCAAGAATTCTTTCGTTATCGACATCCAGATGATAATAGAGTCAGGAAACTCTGGACCGATTCCCTTTCCAGCATATAACGACAAGTTTCTGAGGAATCCGGGACGATATTTTTCTGTGGGACCCAAACTCCCTCAGGGGATGATTAAACTTAATATTATGATCTATATGTTGAGGATTTTGCCACATGTCATTAACTTTGTTGGCAAAGTTCTCGAAATCCATTTTAATCTGATCTGTCTCTTGCAGCTGTTTCTCAATCTTATCTGAATGCTTGGAGATTTCTTGTTGCCTTATTTCAAGGTCTGACGTAATTTAACACAGAACTGGACATCTTTCTTCTCATTTTTCCCAACAATTATGTGATTGCGCGGGTAGAAGTGCAGAAGAACGATCATCTCCTTCTCGGTTTGTTGGAAAAATGCGTATTTCAAATTCCCATTATTTTAATAAAGTAAAAAATAAAAAATTTCAAACATAACATCCACCCCCTTGTCCCGCCTCGAGGAGGAAAATCGGAATCCATTTGCATAACTTCAAGTGTGCCGTTAGGGTTTCCTCCCCTCCAACCAAAACTTTGGACGGATAATGTAATTGGCATGACCTTGGTGTCTGACAATTGAAGGTCTTCCTAAGTAACCAAAGTGGCTATCTCGGACTTTTTATCTATCGCAGTCTCCAGTATCTTTGAATGTGGAAGATATGTTACATTTTTATACACAACTACATCCTTCGAAACATTCGCAGCAGTCTTTTTGTTTTTCTGTCGCGCAAGTTCTGCCTGATGTTGTCGCGTAAGTTCTTTCTGATGTTGCATATGTAACATGGGTTATATCTTTTAATCAGATGTCAATTAATACTTTCGGATGCTTTTTGTTACAATCACAGTATCTGAAATCCATAGAGCGAATGTCTTTATTAAAGCATTTTCAGTAAATGTTTCGAGATCATTTAACCCAAACGACACATTCAAAATCATTTCCGCATCAAGAATTCTTTCGTTATCGGCGTCCAAAATGATATTAGAGTCAGGAAATTCTTGACCGATTCCCTTTCCAGCAAATAACGACAAGTTTGCGAAGAATTCGGGACGAGATTTTCCAATTTTGGTCTGTTTCCTCTTTGATCGAATGAAGAACAGAAGAGGAAGAAAGAATGACCAATAGTAGGCTCTCTCTCTCTCTCTCTAAACTGCCCTGCTGAAACCGGAAGAATGAAATGGGAAAGTGAGGCTTTTTAAACGTAACTTAAATCTGGGTCGTTCATCTCTGAACGGTCCAGATCTAGTCAAACTTTCAAATCTCCCTTACGCCACGTCAGCTGAAATTCTTTTTGTCAAATTGTTTTGTAACTATAGCATTTCCGATTTTAACAAAACAGACTTAAGGTTCCCCTTATAATTTTGGGTTAATAAAACTACCATTGATGATTTTATTCTTTAATCTAGTGGTGGAAAGATTTTCAAAGTGTTCAAACCCTTTAAAAAATGTTTATGAACTAGTTTAGGTTGATTTCGAGTGGTGAGAGTTTGATTAAACTTAATATTAAGATCCCTATGTTGAGGTTGTTGCCACAGGTCATTCACTTTGTTGACAAAGTTCCCGAAATCTATTTTAATTTAATCTCTCTCCTACTGTTGTTTCTCAATCTAATCTGAATGTTTACAGATTTCTCGTTGTCTTATTTCAAGGTCTAGCATAATTTAACACAGAACTGGACATCTTTCGTCCCATTTTTCCAACCATAATTTGATTGTGCGGGTGGAAGTGTAGAAGAACCATCATCTCCTTCTCGGTTTGCTAGAAGAATGCGTATTTCACATGTCCATTTTCATAATAAAAAAATAAAATAAATTTATTAATAAAGTTTTAATAAAGTTTTTATCTTATAAGAAATTAGTTTCTATTTTTAAATTTAGAAATTACATCTCAAATTTTATTAAAATATATTCTTATTAAAATTTTATTTTTATTTATTTAAATAAAGTTTTATTTTTATTTATTTAACTAAAATTTTATTTTTATTTATTTAAATAAAATTTTATTTGTATTTATTTAAATAAAATTTTATTTTTATTTATTTAAATAAAATTTATTTTAAATAAAAATTTATTTATTTTAAGTAAATATAATTTATAAAAAAAATAAAAGAAATTCAAACATAACATGCACCCCTTATCCGGCCTCGAGGAGGAAAATCGGTACCCCATTTGCACTGGTTTCAAGTGTACCCTTTGGATTTCCTCCTTTCCCTCCAAATGTTTAGTGTCTGATTAAACTTAAGAGGCAGCTGCCACTAGGGGTGGGAAAACGATCCGGGAACCCGATATCCGGCCCAATCCGCCCGGACCGTTTACACCCGAAACCGATTGCTACCCGAGCCGGGTATACCGGGCCCGATGGCTCGGGCTATATGGGCCGGGACTCGGACAGGAGCTCTTATCCGAGTCCCGGCCCGAAATACCCGTCTGAAATGCGTCCGTGAAGATCCACCCGCTACAACCAGCCCGTTAGCTACCCGAAGGCTGCTACCCAAACACCCTTTTCATACCATATCACCAACACAAGTTTATATGATCCAAAGGTGTGGGACTAAAGAGCTTCAGTTACTTAAAATTTTAGCTTTTACCAAGCCTTGTTTTGGGATGCAAAGGAAGAGGTAGATATAACTTCCCCTCTTGCTTCTTTTATCCTTATCCCAACAATGTGGGACTAACAGATGAAGCTTATTTAAAGTTTTTGACTTTAAAGAAACATGTCTTCCAAAGCAAATGAGGAGGTTATATATAACCTATCTCCTTGCTTCTTTTATTTCTAACTCAAAAGTGTGGGACTAAAAGTTGAAGTTTGCTTAAAGTTTGTTTTGTAATGTTGGCCTTCTTGTATCCTTCCTTGATTAAATATGATACATGGTCAATGGTAATTGACTATATCAAATGTCTCTATGAATCAAGATAGTAAAATCTATGGTAGAATTCTCATATCCCACCAATATTTGAATATATATATATAAAATACAAATAATAAGATGATGAAATATCTGATTTCTAGGGCAACTAATATCGTTTGGTCTTTCATAAAAAAAAAATCTAATATCGTTGTGGGATCCTTATTTTTTTTTTTTTTAAGAATTGGGGGATCCTTGGTATATTTAGAATACTATATATAGACCGTCTTAGGATCCCTTTTATATATTCAAATCCAAAGATTTTCCACTTACACAAAACTTTGTTTATATCTACATTACTCAAATGTACTAATAATTTAAACTTCTGAATGCTAAAGTGCATTTCATCTCTTCCATTTATTCCAAATTTTAGACTAGCCTATGTTAAACTAAGAGAAAATAAGTCAACTTTATAATAAACTTTGTTTATATCTACATTACTCAAATGTACTAATAATTTAAACTTCTGAATGCTAAAGTGCATTTTCATCTCTTCCATTTATTCCATATATTTGAATAGTTTTTTCTTGTTGCTAGATAATACAATATTCCTTATGAAGTGAATACAATATGGGATTTATTTAAAATAATAAACTTTATAATTTCACAATGATAAAACAAAAGTTTTATTCTCTTTTTTTCTTTTTTTTTTTAAGATTTATATTAATCATGGTGCTTAAATTAAAAGAGAAACAGAAAGCCATGCATAACAGCATAGACCATTAGCCATAAAAAACTAATAACAACAACATATTTTTATTCCTTAACAAAAATAAACAACATATTTTTATTAGTTTTTTCTTTAATTTTTTTGTAGGTCTATAGGCGCTACTCTTTTTTATCTAGACACATATGGGAAGTGCAATCAGGCAAGGACATAAAGATATGGGAAGATAACTGGATCCCAGAAACTACCGGTCCTATAAATAACTACAATCACTCTAGCCTTAACAAAGTTTCCCAACTCATCACGAATAACGCATGGAATGACGAGGTCCTCAATGCTAACTTTGATATTGCGACTCAAAACCTTATCAAAGCCATCCCGGTGAACAGTGAAGGCAAAGATCAGATCAAATGGAAGCTTACAGATTCCGGTAAATTCACTGTTAAATCTATGTACCACCACCTTAGCACCAACAACATTAATCTAGATACCGCAGAGCCGAATTGGAAGTTCATCTGGACCATTCCCACGGTTCCGCGTATCAAGATCTTCATCTGGAAAATCTGCACTAAATCTCTACCGGTCAGAGTTAGAATCGGAAAATACATTGACAACAATATAAATTGTCCTAATTGTACTAACATAGAAACAATCGAACATGCTCTTTTACACTGTGCGCTTGCGAAAAACATATGGTTCCATTTTAATATTATTTCGGAGAACATTAATTCAATTACAGACTGGATCTTTTCCTGGGAAAAGGACTCAAATCTCAATTATACCAGCGAAGATATCCACTTCGCGACCATTCTATGGATCATATGGAAAGTTAGATGCGACCACTGCTTTCAACATGAGGTAAATGACCTGAACAAAATTATCAAAATGATCGAATCATTTCCTAGAAACAACAAAATCTCGGGAGAAAAGAATAAAAAAACTATAGAAAAATGGCAACCTCCACCCGCTCAATTTATAAAAATTAATGTTGATGCATCTTTTATTAATATAACATCCAATGTGGGAATCAGCTTAATAGCTCACAACACTGAATCTAAATTTATCGAAGCACAAGTTAAATCTTCGAGGGCGAGAAACAGTGAAGAAAGTGAAGCAATAGCAATATTATACGGTCTTGAATGGGCGAAAGCACAAGATCTAAAGTATATCATCATTGAAAGCGACAACATCAATATTATTAATCATCTCAACAAAAAGAAGAACTCAGTCCATTGGCAATCTCTGATTCATATCAAGAAAGCGCGTGAAATCAAAAGAAATTTCGAGAAAGTCCTATTCAAACACACCAAACGAGCGCTCAACTCTCATGCAGACAAGCTAGCCAAATGGGCCAGAAAGAAGAATAGAAATAAGAAGTGGATCAATATTCCTTGTATTTTAATAGATAAATATTGTAATAACATTATGGTCTCTTAATGAATAGTTTATTTCAACAAAAAAAAAAAAAACTAATAGAATATATATCTTTGTCCATTCAGTTACATGGGGATTATGTTAAATATTGAGTCAAATTATGGTAACTTCTATAGGTCAAAATAGTCTCCACATCCAAGATAGAAAATTGTAGAAAAGGCTAAAAACCTACTCTAGACTCTAAAAGGAGTTAACCGTCCACCACAAGAATAAATAGGTCTCAAAGGGCACCTTTTTGATCATCTTCAATAACTAAGATTACACCTCTCAAATTTATATCTAACAGTTGAAATTACATCTCTCAAACTTATTTTCAATACTTAATACTTAAGATTACACCTCTCAAATTTATCTCTGAAGATTGAGATTACATCTTCCAAATTTATCCGGTATGACTGAGATTATAGAACTGTCCGTGTCCATTGGACACTGGTGTATAGTTACACCATCTTACATATGTATGTGCATGGGTACCCAATTTTAATGTTAATCTATTATATTTGTGTCAGATCAGATACTTGTATGAGATACCCAAGATTAAAAAAGAATTGTCAACATCAAACATCTTATGAAACAAATCAAATGTCATTCTCAGTACTCCCATTACACCAGTACAACATGGTAGCATAGTCCCACATAGACCAAAGAATAAAAGATCCTGGGGCCAATCCACTTCATACCAAAAACCCATAAAAAAGAGAAACCACCAACATCAACTGTCAAAACGGAGTCGGAGTTGACCAACTCTTAGAAAAATTTGTTATATTGATCTGTGAGAGAACTTCTAAGGTTCTTATACAGACCATAGAGCGAGTATTGCCGAAGGTTTTCAACTTCATACCATGAGTTTAGAGACTTGTAGTGTTTATCTGTCCCTGAGAATGCAAGTTGAATTCCAAGACTGCAATCTACAGGACCTCCTTTGATTTTACAGCTAGTTGTTCTGATAGCACAATCTTGACGGTTTAGGCACACAAAATTAGAGTTCCCTGAACATGAAGCACATCCATCTCTCTTCCAATACATATTCTGTAATCTACCCTTCTGAAATTC
>BEHA01002077.1:452255-522021 GCA_002897215.1 Eschscholzia californica subsp. californica | reverse complement strand
ATCTTAGAAAACTTTCTTGTACTCCAAAGGTGGTGGCCCTATTTTGATCATTAAACTTCATATGAGAATATCTCATTATTCTAGAATTAGATTTGAACGTTTCTTCACTCTAAACTTAAGAGCTTGACGAGACAAATGCAATGGCACATTATAATTCTGAGTTTGAAGATTATAAACGATCAGAAATCAATTCCGACTCCAACACCTTTTACATATCCATCTCATCTTCTTTATGTGGTTTCAAAGTAGGGAAATTATATGACTGACAATGGGATTTGACATAAGAAAAAAATACCATTCATTCTTTAGAAGAATAAAAGGTACAAGAAAAAGAATTACAATGTGTACTCTAGTGAGAGTAAAAGGTACAAAAAAAGGAAGGGGAAACTAACCAATTGATCCTAAGAACATGGAGTTTTGTGTTACATAATTTTACGGGCAGGACGTCTCATTCCGTTTCGGTTAAATTACTGAATTCAATTGTAGATATTGTAATCATCTAAAAATGATTGTTCATCGATAGACCAAATTTGATTTCGAAGAAAACTATTCTTAAAATTTGAAAGAGTGAGTCAACCAAGAAAACACCCTCAAGAGAACCAATAGCAAAACAACAACGCCAATCACCCTCAACTATGGATTCCCTATTCTGCATTAGGAATTGGTATTCCGTCAATTTTATTGAGTCATTTTCTCAACAAAAAAATAAGATATTAAAGGAACTAAAAGTAGAGATGAGAAGACATTAAATGTTCAACCATGAGAAAAGGAATCAATATTTGATATTAATGTGTTCTTATTAATGTGTTTTATAATCTTTAACCGAGGTAAAAGACATTTCTTATGTTTATTTCTTCTCCCTAACTGATTTTTTCAATGGGAGTAAGAGTTGACGGATCAACAAGCATATGTGCATTCGCAAACACCGCCAATGATGCATTTCCATTTGCCATTCCTTAAACCGCAATTATAAAGACAATTGGCACCACAACCCGATTTATGGACAATGCATATTCTTGGCTCATCTCGTGCATCCACCATCTCCGTCACTACAAAAAAATACACTAATTAGTATTTCACAAAGGATATTGCTACTCGGACGTTGCAAGTGCAGAAGAAGTTCCGAAATGTGGACCCCGCTAGACAAAAGAAGTTGAAAATGGGAGATTTTATAGGCAATGCCCAAAGCTGTTAAAGGCAATATCGAGTTTGGTTAAAGACAATGCGTGTTTAAAAGGCAATGCCTCAACAAATGTTTGACCTAACAACCTCATCGTCCGCCCACCGATCTTGACTGTTTATTTATTCTTTCTTCATCTTTTTTTGTTGTTCACATTTTTCTCTAATCGCCTGACGACAAGGTATTGTTAAATTGGATACTCCAACCTCAAGCCACACTTCACCCACATATCAATGATATTGTTGTTCACGTTGATAAGCTAATAAAATGGTCAACAATTACAAGTTCAGAAAGTTCTCTTTCCATGTCTAAATATGCTTTGTTGTACTTATTAGTTTTCTAATATGATTTTGTTAAACTTTTCTTTCATTTAGTTTAGTTTGTATTTACAACAAATACGAATATGGTGTGTACCTCAAATACACTTTCTCTCTCCATGTTGTTCTTTCTTTGGAGTTTAGTTTTCTAATAGATAGAGATGATAGGGAACAAGAAGAAGGAAGATGAGGTGAAGATGAAGGAGGAACGAAAAAGATGAAGGAGGATGAAGAAGGAAGAAGAGAGAGGAAAAAAAAAACAGCCCTAAAAATAGCATTGCCTTTAACCAAAATTGGTCATTATGAATTGACTAAGTCAATTTTGCAAAATACATTGCCTTATAAAGGGCATTGTCTATAAAATTTCCCATTGAAAATCTTTTTTTCTTTGGTCAAATTGACTCAACACGTCATACTTATTTGGGGGAGTGAAATGGGTCATTTAGGTGGGTTTTGCCCAGTTAATTTGCTTTACCAGTGGGTCCACTTTTGCATCCAATGTTTAATACAAAAAACCTAGCCGACTTCTCTGGTTCCTCTTTCGTCCTCTAAAACGAAAAAGAAGATTGATCCTCCTCCAACAATCCAATTCTACCTTCTACTTCAACTGTAAGTGCTATTTTTTTTGTTTCACATGAAGATGAAAATAAGATTATAATAGACTCTTGAAACAAATTTTTGAATTCTTTTAAGATAAAAATAAATTTTGATTTAGCAATGTAATGTAGTTGTCGTATTATTAAACAATATATTGATGTCCAAAAGCAATGTTTAGTGTTATTACTAGTAAAGATTTTTGTTGGTGATTCGTGTTTGCAGAGATGAAGGACAATGAAATATTAGCTCCGGAGCGCGGAATGACACTTGATGATGATGAAGCAATATATGAATTCTTCAAGAAATATTCACGTGGTTTGGGATTTCCTATCAAAAAAAGATCTTCCAAAAGAATAAAGACACGAAAGTACTAAAATACTTGACATATTCAGCAATCCATTAAATCCTCCACCGAACTCTAAAATAGGGTGCAAGGTTAAGATTTCTGCTACTCTAGAATCAGATGGGAAATGGGTGATTACCAAAGTTTATCTTGACCACAACCACTTGCTTAGTCCATCAAAATCTCGATTCTTTCGATGCAACAGACAGATTCCAAACTATAGTCAAAAGAAAGCTAGAGATCAATGACATAGCAGGAATTAGAGCCAACAAGAATTTTCAAGCACTTGTATTTGAATCAGGAGGTCATGATAAATTGGGTTTTTTAGAAAAGGATTGTAGAAATTACATTGATAAGATGAGAAGTCTACAACTAGGGGAAGGCGACGCCATTGCAATCCAACACTATTTTTTTGAAGATGCAGACGCAAAATACTGGGTTCTTCTTTAGTATAGATCTTGACAAAGATGGTAGATTAATTAATGTCTTTTGGGCAGATGGCAGGAGTAGGAGGGCATACAAAGACTTCGGAGAAGTAATCACTTTCGACACTACTTATCTCACAAATAAGCATGAGATGCCTTTTGCCCCTTTTGTTGGCATAAATCATCATGGCCAATCAATATTATTTGGATGTGGTTTAATCTTAAATGAAACAATAGAAACTATTTTTTGGTTATTTAGGACATGGCTTACATGCATGGATACTTTACCTCCTCAAGGAATTATTACTGATCAAGACAAAGCTATGAAAAGTGCAATAGAAACTGTATTCCCCAATGCTCGACATAGATGGTGTTTATGGCATGTCTTGAAAAAAATTACCTTTAAAATTCGGGAATCACCATCGAAAAAGTGATATTAGTTATGAATTGCAACTTCTGGTGTATGATACACAATGTGCAACAAAATTTGAACATGACTGGTCCTTAATGATTGAAAAATTTGGGTTGCAACAACATGATTGGCTTACCGGTTTATACGAAGATAGAAAGCTTTGGGTACCTTGTTATGTTAAAAGTATGCTTTGGGCAGGAATGTCAACTACTCAACGGAGTGAGGGAGTAAATGCTTTTTTTGATGAATATGTTGGTTCAAAGACATCTTTTAAGTTATTTGTAGAATTATATGAGACTGCAGTAAAGAGTAAGGCTGAAAAGGAAGCTCTTGCAGATTTTGATTCCTTCACGAAAATGATTCCTTGTATAACCAAATTTCATATGGAGAAGCAAGCACAATCAGCTTACACAATCACGAAATTCAAAGAGTTTCAAAAAGAGCTAACGGAACATATGTACTGCAATGAAATTGCTAGGCGATGTGAAGATATGTATTCAGTGCATGACATTCGAGATGATTTAGAAGTTGGGAATTGTAGCAAGAAAGCTATTTTTACGGTTACATTCCAAAGGTCTGAGGTCGATATCAAATGTAGTTGTCTCATGTTTGAGTTTAAAGGAATAGTTTGTAGACATATGATTTGTGTGTTGATTCATAATGGAGTAACGACACTTCCGGATAGGTACATTCTTCATAGATGGAGGAAAGATATTAGGCGACCTGACACAAGAATTAAGATAGGTTATAAGTTCAGGAATTAAGTCCAGAGCAGTTGCGATATGATCGTCTGTGTCATATACTTCTCGACGTTGCAGATGTGGCATGCGAAGATGAACAACGCTACAATGAAATAGTAGAGTGGGCAAATATCCAAAAAAATAAGTCCACAATAGCTCGCTCGACCAAAAACATTATAAAAGAAGCGAATGTTACTGAACGTATACTTGACCCGTCTATCACTACTCGTAAAGGGAATCCAGTCCAAAAACGATTAAGACCTCCATACGAGAAACCCAAGGTGAGAAAAGGAAGAAACAACAAGGTGATGCAACTTTACTTACTATTAATTTCTTTTTGATAAATATTAATGTTCACTCTTATATTTGTGTTATATATGATGCTCAAACTTGTAAGTTGGCGAGACAAATGAAAATCCCAACATCAGGTTAAGAAAAGACAAGGTAATGCAAATTGTTTATTACATATGCCACTTCAAAATGTATCTTTTTTTGTTGAGCATGTCAATTAAGTGAGTTGTGTATTTGCTTTATGTAGCATGTCCAACTTATTTCTGAAAGTGATGTTGTAACCGCTACGCAAGAGAGTTTATTCGACTCAACTAGTTACGGTGGAATTTGTCACTCAGAATCTTCTTATGTAAGTTAATTGTTATTTTCATCTCTATTTCTTTTCCCTCCTTCTCTGTCCCTTCTCTATCTCTATCCCCATCTCATCTAACATGGCGAAATTAATTATCAGCCTGAATATGTTAATGGAATCTACAACACAAACACAGAAACTCCTGATGGATTATATTGTTGGGATTTTTCATCATTATAAACATGAATCAAACATATTATCAAGTCTAAACAATGAAAAACATTCCAGGAGTCATATTTGATGAATAGAGAGATGAAATTTAAATGAGTTACTTACTTGAATCAGAGTCGTGTCTCTCTGGTGCAGGGATTTGCCCATTTATTGATCGGAACTGCCAACCAGTTATTAGTAAAGAGCCCATCATTCTTTAGTAATACTACTCAAGGGCTCTACACAATGCATATCTATAATATGTCCCCCACACAATGTAACTGATATTAAATAGGTCCACATAATAGTTAATTAGACCACTGAGGACCCTTAATCAAAATAGCCAACATATTATGTATTATAAACCTCACATTAAGTCCACATAATAGGTCATCCCTGGGATCTCTAAAGGAATAAGGGGGGTCTCCATAGGTTCGGCCCATATCTTACGCCCAGAATTGGGGAGATATCAGGCTACGCAACCTAATGACTTAATCCCGGACTTTCCAGAAAGATCTCAGTCGACCACAAATCTTGAAGTGTTTAAGTCCGATTGGACTCCACATATCTAAAGGAGGAAACTTCTCCTTTAGAGTCTATCACTCCGGCAAGATATATACAAAGTATCATTGAACTTAGGAATTTTCACTTATCAAAGATTCGGGATAGACTCGAAGAGAAACTCTAGATACGCAAAAGAGGTAACTTCTATTACGGTCCGACGGCCACCGCCTCACCACCGCCACTAATCACAGTCAACCTAACTTCGCCTACAAAAGGCCCCCCACATCGTCTTTCAGAGGACACGGTCTCTCGAGAACAAAACACACTTTCTCCCCAAAAAATACGCTCTCTTCATACCAGAAGGATCATCCCCAAAAGTAGAGTTATCATAGCTCGCCCCCAAAAGGATCAATCAACATTCATTCTTTTACTGCAAAGAGCACCATGACTGTCTTGAGCGTCGGAGCGGTTTTCGAACCCTTTGCAGGTTTCCCCCCCTCGGAAACAGACGAACAGGAGCGAGGATCCAGGAGCTGGAGCAAGGAGTCAAGAGTTGGAGCAAGGAGAGAGGAACGGAGGAACATAACCAAAGCAGAAAGCTAGAGCACAAGAGTAGAGCAGAGGAACCAGAGCAGAGAAGCAGAGCTGAATAGAGGAATCTCTCCTCTCATAACAGAATATACCATCATAACGGAGGTTGTCATGCATCAACTCCCTTTTTCATGCTGATTTAATCGGGAGCCAATTTTCGACATCAGCAGTAATAACCTCATCAAATTTCTAGTACCATTGACGGGACGCCTGCTTTAAGCCATAAATGGACTTCTTTAACTTACATACAAGCTGTTTTGAGCTACTTGACTCAAAATTATCAGGTTGTACCATATATATGGTTTCTGCAATGTTTCCATTAAGAAGCGTTGTTTTTACGTTCATTTGGTGGAGCTCCAAATCATAATGAGCTACCAGAGCCATGATAATCCTTAGAGAATCCTTCGTGGAGACTGTCGAGAATGTCTCTTTGAAGTCTACTCATTCCTTCTGTGTAAAACCTTTAGCGACAAGACGTGCTTTATATCTTTCAACGTTACCATTTGAGTCTCTTTTGGTTTAAAAAATCCATTTGCAACCAATTGGCCTCGCCCCTTTAGGTAACTCAACAAGATCCCAAACATCGTTGTCAGCCATAGACTTTAGCTCTTCCTTCATGGCCTCCATCCACTTTTCACAATTTGAGCTCGTTTTGACTTCACGAAGAGAAGTTGGATCGTTTTCCAACCCTAAGTCATATTCGTGCTCATTAAGATAGACAATGTAATCATCAGAAATTGCCTTTCTTATTTCTCGAGTGGATCTTCTAAGTGGCTCCTCAACTTGAGGTTGTTGATTCGGAATTTCCACAGTTACTTCCTCTGTTTCCAAAGGTGCTTGTCCAGCTTGTACAGGGAAGGGTTCCTCATCTACTACAGGATTAGTTGGTATGATTGTATTTGATGAAATACCTTAATTCACGGGCTGAACAATGAGAGGTACTATGACTTGATCATTGTCAGTAGTGACTATAGGAGAAATATTTGCATACTCCTCCTCAAATATAATTCCTTTATTTTGATTACTCCCACTGTAATCAACATCCTCAATGAACTTAGCGTTCCCTGTTTCGAAGAATGCCTTGTTTGAGGGATCATAAAATTTATAACCCCTCGATCTTTCAGAGTAACCAACAAAATAACAATTAATTATCCTCGAGTCCAGTTTCCGTTCGTTAGGCTTCTAAGGCCTAGCCTCAGCCGGACAACCCCAAACATGCAAGTGCCTAATATTAGGTTTCTTGCCTGTCCATAACTCGTAAGGGGTTTCAATTATTGCTTTACTTGGTACTCTATTCAATATATAAACTGCGGTTTTTAGAGCATCGCCCCATAGTGACTCTGGTAAAGAAGAATGACTAATCATGCTTCGTACCATTTCTTTCAGGGTACAGTTTCATCTCTCAGCTACACCATTTTGACTTGGAGTTCCCGGCATGGTGTATTGGGACTATACCACACTCACTCAAATATTGGGCGAATGGTCCTGGACGTTGTTCTCCTGAACCGTCGTATCTGTCGTAGTATTCACTTCCACGGTCTGATTTGACGGCTTTAATCTTCTTGCCAAGTTGGTTTTCAACTTCAGCTTTGAAGATTTGGAACTTGTCCAGTGATTCTGACTTCTCCTGGATAAGGTAAAGGTATCCATAACGCGAGTAATCATCGGTAAAACTAATAAAACAACGTTGTCCATTCCATGATGCCTTAAGAAATGGACTACATATATCTGTATGTATAAGTTCCAACGATTGAGTAGCTCTATATGCGCCTTTACCTCGTTTATTTGTTTGTTTGCCCTTAACACATTCGATGCAAATTTTATATTCAGAATCGTTGAGGGAGTCAAGAATTCCTTCAGATACAAGTCTCTTGCTTCTCTCTTGAGAGATGTGACCTAATCGTTTGTGCCACAATATGCTGGAATTCTCATAAGCTAATCTCCGCTTTGTACCCAAAGTGCTAATATGTAAATTTTCATCACAATTAGACTTTATGGTGTTTAATAGATACAATTTATCAATTAAGTTACCAGTACCAACAATATCAAACTTTAGAGAAATACTAAATAATTCATTTCCAAATGAACAAGTAAAAATTTGTCCAGACAAGAAACAGAAATTAAGTTCCGACTAAATGACGGTACAACAAAAGTATTTTCTAAATAGAGATAAAAACCAGTATATAACTGAATTCTAAAAACACCAATAGCTTCCACTTTAACCATAGTTCCATCACCTACGAAGATGTATCTTTCACCATCAGACGGCGTTCGGTAGTGGAGACAATCCTGCATAGTGACACTAATGTGAGTTGTAGCTCTTGTATCTATCCACCATGTGTCACTTGGTACAATAGCTAAATTAAGTTCAGAACAAACAACGTTCAGAAATATACCCTTCTTAGCACGCCAAGCGGCGAATTTGGAACGATCATTCTTCACATGACCAGTCTTTTTACAAAAGAAACAGGAAGGTCCTGAGACCTGTATTTCTTTCCCTTTAGTCTGTGATGTTCCACCAACTGCAGTTGCTTTACCTTCAGATTTGTTTCGCTTGGCAAACTTCTTGACTCCTGAGGTCGAGGCTAAGTGAGCACTTTCAGACATTTCTCGATCCTCTCTTCTTCCTGAACACATTGTGCTATAAGCTCATTCAAACTCCATTTATCCTTCTGAGTATTGTAAGAGATCTTCAGTGTATTATACTGAGCAGGAAGTGAAATGAGGATCAAATGAACAAGGATGTCATCTGATAGTTCCAACTTGAGTTCCTTGAGTTTGGAAATCAGATTAGACTTCTCCATAATGTATTCTCTTATGTTTCCCTTTCCTTTGTACCGCATGGTGACAAGCTTTGTTAATACAGTGCTTATCTCCACCTTCTCACTCGCTGTGAAGCGATTAAAAAGTTGCTTAAGGAACTCCTTAGCACTCGTCTCAGTCCAGCCACTGCTTATTGAGTCTGGAATTGAGTTTTGCATGATCATTAAGCTCATATGGTCAGACCTTTCCCATTTTTCAAAAGCGGCCCTCTGTTCAGATTTACTTAAGTCTGTCAGAGGTGTTAGGCGGGCAGTCTTGAGAGCAACATCTAGATCCATACAACCAACCACAATCATCACGTTCTTTTTTCCATTTCTTGAAATTTGTGTCGTTAAGCACATGAATGTTGTTCATATTTGCAGACACTGCAGATACTATAAAATAAAGAATAACAAAATGCGTAGATACTCAATTAGAGTTCAAATTACATCATACAATAATTAATAACAATTAAAAAAACCAAGAAAATTGCAATTTGTGGGCCCATTTCAAGATACCAAGTGTAGGATTACTATATAGTCTTTGTGGGCCCATTTCAAGATACCAAGTGTAGCATTACTATCTAGTCTTTGGACAAATATAGTAACCTACTAGTGATACTCTCGGATATTGATACAAGATCTGCCAAATATTGTGCCTTTCTTTGCACCGACATAATACTCGCATGACAACTAAGTATACCACATACCCTTGTCATAAGGTAACTTAAGGCTTCCCTTATATAGGTAAAAGTAATCTTCCTTTGGGCCGATCACTTCACATGAACCAAGACATGTTTATCTACACCAATTATGATATTTTACCCAACAAGGGTCACTTTGGTGACATGTCAGTTCAATGTCATAATCAGTGCAATAACCATCTAAGTTCTTGACAAAATAAAAATAATTATATTTTGTCCAAGATTAAATTAATAGCCTACCCTCATAATGATTGTCAATATATATCAACATATATATATATATATATACATTTAATTCACGTATAACAAATGTAATCATGATAATCAGCTAAAGAATTTCAAATCATAGATAAAACAAATGACATTTTTGAAATTCTATTAATATTTTGTTACACATGCATAATTATCAACCAAAACATATCTAAATTTTTGGAATCAAAAGTATCAAACAATGTTAATGTATCCAAAATAATTTTGATTCATAATTCAGTCAAAACAAATTCATAAGGGAGTGATAGTGTATTTTGGGAATCTCTGTTAAAAGTTATTAACATAATCTTAAGATTACAGTAACCAGTATGGGAGAGAAAAATTAATAATTAAGCAATATTTATCTCGCCCAAAATATTCATAGAATCTACAAACCAAAATTATAGTAACCAATCCTTAATGTTCACCTACCCAAATTATCAGTAAACTAATAGATATTCAAACAGAGAGATTATAGGGGAGCGGAATAGGAAAAAAAAATAATAACTACGATCTCTATTATTTCTCCCTAACCGATTCACAGAAGATAATAATCACGATTGACAGTTACTGATACTTTATAAAATATTAGATCTCCCAATTATTTTGCAGAAACTAACAAATTTAGGGATAATCCAAAAGCAAAACAGTTTCTTACGAATGATCTTAAACATCACAAACATGGTGAATAAAATAAATAAAAAACCATCTCAAAATTCATACAAATAGTGGCTCTGATACCACTTGTTGGGGTTTTTCATCATTATCAAGTCTAAACAATGAAAAACATTCCAGGAGTCATATTTGATGAATAGAGAGATGAAATTTAAATGAGCTACTTACCTGAATCATTAGAAGCCATGATGATGACGATGAAGCAAAATCTTCTAAACCTAAAGAGATCTGCCAACCAGTTATTGGAAGTTACCAAAGTTATTACTAAAGAGCCCATCATTTTTTAGTAATAATACTCAACGGCTCTACATAATGCATATCTAAAGAGCCCATCATTCTTTAGTAATAATACTCAAGGGCTCTACACAATACATATCTATAATATGCCCCCCCAATGTAACTGATATTAAATAGATCCACATAATAATTAATTAGACCACTAAGGACCCTTAAACGACATAGCCAACATATTATATATTATAAACCTCATATTAAATCCATATAATTATTAGTATTGAAATATACAACATATATCGCCCGAAACCTTCTAATGTAAGTTGATTATTACTCTTTCAGTCATTTTGTCTTTATCCCTCCTTTGCTCTCTCTTTTCCTTTCACTATATGTATCTTCCTCTCTATACATACACACATACATGATTTATAATGGGAATTATTTGTGTTTCATTACACGATGGTGTTACTTACCAATTCAATCTAAATGAGTATACCAACTTGGAGAGCTTAAAATTGGATGGAACAAGTGATGTCTATGAGAGATTTATAGAAGACTTGGGCTTATAGTGTTTTGGAATTTTGTGAGATATCTAATTTTGCATTTTACATGTTCTTTGTATTTTTTATCAATAGACACCAAATATTTGGAGTTGGAGCGTATAAATTATAACATATTTAACAAAGCTAGTAATTATAAAATAAAGAATCGCTTTATTCAGTTGATTTTTTAAGAAAATTACACACATACACTTATACACATACACACATGACACAACACACAACTTTCACGTGAGAAATTGAACCAAATGAAATAAATACAACATTCGAAAAGTTGTCATTCTAAAAAACAAACTAAAACACTTTCTTGTCGAATAATAATATCACAAGATAAATACACCAAGTGAAGCATTGGAGAAATAAGAAACAGTGAAGCACCGGAGAAATAAAAAACCCATAGTTCAGCAAAAAAATCTGATATGTTTTATTTGGATACTTCTTCAAAGCTTTTTATTATTAAACATTGGATGAAAAGTGAACCCACTAGTAAAGTAAATTAACTGGGCAAAACCCACCTAAATGACCCATTTCACTCTCCCAAATCAGTATGACGTGTTGAGTCAATTTTGACCCAAGAAAAAAGGGATTTTCAATTTCTTTTGTCTAGTGGGGTCCACATTTCGGAACTTCTTCTGCACTTGCAACGTCCGAGTAGCATTATCCAATGCGGATGCCCATACACATTTCATATTTATAGTTGCTTTTTGGGTTATCAATCAAGAAACATTTGCCATTTAATTTCAAGATTCAGTGATCCTCGAGCTAGTAAAAACAATCCTTCCTACAAATGTGTCAAGTTTAGAAAATCTTAAGAAAATTTTCTTCAACATGCATCAAGTACAATAAAATCTATGAAATCAATATTTATGGTACATGTGCTTGTAGTACAGTAGTTATGCCTTTATCACCCCTTAATGTATTCAGGCCGTAGGGGGTAAAAGATGTAATGAGTCTTTTGAAAAATGAATCTAAATTAAGACTTGACCCATAAGGAACATTCAATGTCGCTTTGTTGTAGACTTATAGTTTTACATTAGGGATGCTCTTAGTATCCCATTTCCTAAAGCATCTCCAATAAAAAACTCCTAACTGCACGAGTGGATTTGTTTTTTCTGATGAAAGTCGCTGTGGTATCTTATTTTGATAACTAAATATGATCAAATCCTTTCATGGTTTGGTTCGGTTAGATAACCGGACCATAAAGTGATTCTTCAAGCAAACCAAAATTTTGATTTTAAAATATGCTACAATTATAACCTGCTGAAAACTAGAGTCTTAATCCAACATAACACAATAACACACCATTAAGTGTACATGTACCAAGTTAATCCAACACAATTTATCAACTTTCGACATGGAATAAGAAGATAACATAGAGTACAATAAACAAAAAAAGAGTTCAAAATAAAATTCTTTACTTCTCCAAATCCTTTACTTCTTCGTACTAGCAACGTTTCTTCACTTCTCCAAGCCATTTAATCCTCTTACATGCAGTATGTTACAATATCAACAAACATACAAGAGATTACATTAAAGTTCAAACAAGAAAAAGTAGAAACCAAATTACGAATTCGAAGCATAAAGGAAAATATTGTGAAGTTGCTTATTTAAATTCCACATTAATTTTATTCTACCGTTATCAAAATCAAGATCATCCATATTTCCCAACAGAAGTCCAACTTGATGTATACTATCAATAATTTAGAGAATAATTGTAATTTAGCTAACAAAATGACAAACACAAAAACACCAAATGTCACATTATTTTACGGAAAAGTGGAAAAGTGTGTGTGGCATGAGGCGTGGTAGAAGACCGACTAAAAGACACACAAGGTCTTCGCAGGACTCAAGCCGAAGACCTTGTGCATCTTTTAGTCTGTCTCCACGTACCTTTGTCCATGGGTGGGTGAATTTACCTCTTAAGCGTTGAACAAAAGAAACTTTCAAATACAAAATACGAAAATGCCAGTGTGAGATACTCTGGACTTAAAACGAATTATGCCAGCGTGTCAGATTTTCTTGGGCACAAGATTTTCCAGGGAAATGATGGATTTTGTTTAACATTCCGGCACAATGAAATTTCTTTTACTTGTTCTTCTCCAACCATCCATTTCTGGTCATTACCACCACAATTTCTCTCTCCTCTCTATCCTTCTTTTCATCTTCCTCCTCCCCTCTCACTGTCACTTATGTTTTCTATCTCACTCCTTCTCTCCCTATCTCTTATCTTTCTTCCCTCTCCCTTTCTCTCTAAATATTTCGTCGAAAATCTCCGTTTACAACTCACCATTATGGTAATGGTGGTGGGTGTTGGGGCACAAAAGAGAAACATAAGAAAAACTAAAAAAAAATATTAATTAAAATTTATCATCTTAGAAAACTTTCTTGTATTTCCAAGGTGGTGGCCCCATTTTAATCATTAAAATTCATATGAGAATATCTCATTATTCTAGAATTAGATTTGAACGTTTCTTCACTCTAAACTTAAGAGCTCGACGAGACAAATGCAATGGCACATTATAATTCTGATTTTGAAGATTATAAACGATCAGAAATCAGTTCCGACTCCAACACCTTTTACATATCCATCTCATCTTCTTTATGTGGTTTCAAAGTAGGGAAATTATATGACTGACAATGGGATTTGACATAAGAAAAAATTCCATTAATTCTTTAGAAGAATAAAAGGTACAAGAAAGGAATTACAATGTCTACTCTAGTGAGAGTAAAAGGTACAAGAAAAGGAAGGAGAAACTAACCAATTGATCCTTGCCAAATAACATGGACTTTCGTGTTACATAATTTTACGGGCAGGACGTCTCATTCCAATTCGGTTAAATTACTGAATTCAATTGTAGATATTGTAATCATCTAAAAATGATTGTTCAACGATAGACCAAATTTGATTTCGAAGAAAACTATTCTTAAAATTTGAAAGAGTGAGTCAACCAAGAAAGCACCCTCAAGAGAACCACCAACAAAACAACAACGCCAATCGCCCTCAACTATGGATTCCCTATTTTTCATTAGGAATTGGTATTCCGCCAATTTTATTGAGTCATTTTCTCGACAAAAATAAAGGTGGGCAATATATGGACAATCAAAAATATTATGTGGACAACAACTTTCGGGCCCGGTACAAGTGAATTATGTTTGACTTAGATTTA
Organism: Eschscholzia californica subsp. californica; assembly: GCA_002897215.1. NCBI lineage: Eukaryota > Viridiplantae > Streptophyta > Magnoliopsida > Ranunculales > Papaveraceae > Eschscholzia > Eschscholzia californica. Next base: position 507,729 of record BEHA01002077.1, on the reverse strand, counting down.
GAGGTAATTACTAGAAAGGTCAAAATAATATTGAAAATGAGTAGAAAAGCACAAAACATTTGAAAATTATTATTCAGGTCAAAAAGTGTGCAAATACTAAAATACCCTTTTTTGTCATTTTGTGTAACTAAATTCTTTTATTTTTCTTTAAACTTTAAATCGATATAACTTTTGTTTGAGATGTCGGATTTCTATAAAAATTATATATTTAGAAATGATTTTTCATTAGCTTTCTAACAAGATCCACTTTCAATATTTTTTTTCTAAAAAAAAATCCAGAAAAAAACGGCGTTTTTTTTGCCTTTACGTTTTTCTGCAAACTTGTTTGCAACAATATGTTATGCAAACGTGTTTGCAACAATCTGTTATGCAAACGTGTTTGCAGCAATCTGTTATGCAAACGTGTTTGGAGCAATCTGTTATGCAAACGTGCAAATGTGTTTGCAACAATCTGTTATGCAAACGTGTTTGCAACAATCTGTTATGCAAACGTGTTTGCAACAATCTGTTATGCAAACATGTGTTTGCATAATGTAAACTGCAAACGTGTGTTTGCATAATGTAAACTGCAAACGTGTGTCTGCATTCATCTGTATGCATTGCATTTCTACAACAATTTTCAACGTCCATCTGTATCAATCCCCGTACCTCTCCCATGTTAAGTGAGTGATCTACCATCTGAGCTCATCCCTTCTTGATGAATGTTTTAAGCTACATACATTTATACAGGAGAGAGAGGCAGAGAGAGAAAGAGAGAGAGAGAGTGAATGGGGACAAAGTGATTTTGTTACAAGATCTTTTTCACATGAAAGAATGCTCAACTCTAAAAACAATAGAAAAAAAAAAGTAAATTAAAGGAAAAAACATGAATGAACATATTTGATTGCAAACATGATTTGCAACTTTACTTAAATATAATCTTGAGTTGCATATCTTGCAAACTCGATTTGCAAAATCTTGAATACAAACTAAGAGTATGTTTACAAAATATAATTCATTTATCTATCTATGTATATAATTTAATAGTAGTCCTAAAATATTGCAATTGTGAGTCATAATAGGTTGGAATTATCATTCTGACCTCACCAGCGGCCCCATTTTTAAGCTTTCAAAGAAGGAGAAATGAATTGAAAGATTGTAAAAACAAATGAAACCTGATTATTTACTCTATGAACAATAAAACACTAACATGTCATTCATAGAAGAAAAAACCCTCTCTCTCTCTCTCTCTAAAGTGATGGTGATGGTGTAGAGAGATGGTTTACTCCTGATACATAAATCCCTCTAGAGTGATGGTGTAGAGAGATGGTGAAGAAAACACCCTCTTTCTCGCCATGAATCCACCGTAAAAAGATCTATAATGACCCAGCTCGATAAACATTTTACATGGTCAAATGGTATTCAACTATCTCATACATATCTATCATCTGATACATAAATCTTGCTAAGAGAATTAATCAACATAAATCTTGCTAAGAGAATTAATCAAGTGGCATCTGCAAATCGAGTCTTGTGTTGTTGAATCAATTTTTCCGAGTCTCCCTTTCAGGGTTTGCTTGAAACTTAACAGTGAGTGCATAATTATAGAAATGCACTTCAATGAGTTGAGTTATTCACTATCGTCACGAGCCAACCCCAACCTAACTGTCCCATACTTAACCACCTAATGGGACTTCAATGGATACCCTTCCCCAGAAATCCTCCTAGCTAGTAGAGTGATATCCATCATTCATGGCTAAGCTTGAAATTATTGTAGTCCAACAACAAGTATGCCTTCGATGACATTCTATTTCATGAAACTTTTGATTAGCACATATAACACTTCCACATTTTGAATATGCATCAATAAGAGAATTTCTTACCGAAACCGCTACATCCACCCAACCTGCCTTCACCAAATAAGAATGCAAACTCTTAGTGTGGTCCAAAGAACCTAAATTCGCAGAAGCTGCCATTAAAGAAACCACAGTAGCCACATCAAGCCGCACAACTAACTCATCAACCATCATTCTTCTAAAAACCCATAAACATTCTTCATAAAAATCACAGTAGCCAAGTCCACGTAAACTCGAGCAATTCATACTAGAAATAGTGGTTATATTGAATTCCATGTCGTTGTGAAGGAAAGAAGATCCAGTGCATTTGCTGCTCTCAAATTATGCACCTCGACAGATCTTTTTGAAATTGTTTGGTAAATCAACCTGTTGAAGAATTAGACATTTTTTGAATATTAACACAGTTGGCAATGAAAGAAAGACTACAAATGTCAAAACAATGCTGAAAGGTTTTAAACGTAGAAGGCATCAACACATTTAGGAGAAATAAAAAATGTAACTAACATTTACGCAGCAAACAAACCAACGAAAAGCAACCAACTAGCAATGGAGAAGGCTCCACCCAACTCCGTTTTCCGCTTTGTCACAGCCTTGTAATCATCCTATTCAAAAATTGTATCACCAGCGAACCTCAGTCAGCTCTTCAATGATGATTCTCAACAGAACAATAACTTGAATTTGCGAAAGATGGTTGTTGTGTTCTTCAACACGAGGAAAATATGATTATATGAAGTAAAAAAACTATCACTTTTACGTTAATGATCGATATAATGCACTAACAACTGGAAAGGGAGATCAATGCCAAAGATCTAGGTTACATATGTAGTCAAGTAGGTTCGAAAGGATTGGATTTTGTAATAGCGAAAGCAGGTTTAGTTAAAACTAATGTAGCCAAGAATGTCACAACTGGCCGAGAGAATCTAAGTTAGTTTGAGAAGCTTATTATTTTGTTTACTTGCAAGTTGTTTGATCGTTTCAAACTTTCAGGACGCTGCAAATTGTTTAATAGTGCTTGTCAACTGATGTAAAATCGGAAAAAATTGAAGCATATGCTGAAGACCTGAATGTTATAACAAATTCTTCTTTGTGGAACTAGGAGAACACATATTGGAAATAGTAGGATAATGGACTGACCATTTCATCAAACAACTTCATAGAATCCTTGCCCCGAAAAAATCGAAATCAAAGTTGTCCAAGAAACAACATCTCTCTCAGTCATTTCATCAAACAACTTCCTTGCATCAGTGATAGACCCGCAGAAAAAATAAGCATTAAGCATAAGCTTGGTGACTACACTTAACCCTAGTTATGGTTTTTAACAGAACTCCCCTTATTCATTAGGGGTTCTCAAGAATCTCTCTAAGGTCAGTAGCTAGGGCTTGTTGTTCGTGTTCATGATAAGTTGTGAGTGACATTTTGTAATGAATTAAAAGAAGGTCTGGGTAAAGAGAGGATTACCAGAATGTTTGTATTTGCTAGGATTGTTAATCCATCAAAAGTGAGAATCGGAACATCAGATTATACTACCGGATAATCGTTGGAATCTTGATCAGATGTGGTTAGTTTATGAAGGAATCCGTTTAGATCGACAGATGAGATTAACGCAGACATGTCGATAGTTCTTGAGTGATTTGCTTCCATTGTGGAGAGTTTATTGATCTCCAACAAAGGGGAATCGGAGAAGACGAGGGATTGGAGAAAAAGAGAAAAAACCCAAGCTTTTCCAGAGAGAAAGTGAATATGTAAGGGTATTTTAGGAAGCAAAATATTAAAAAATGACCTGATTACTAATTATTTAAATTATTTTAAACTTGATGTATCATTAGCTATAATAGTTTGATAACTTTTAGTTAATAAAGAAATATACTTGCTTTTTTAGTTATTATGAAATCTTTTACTACCTAAATAGTCATTTTTCCTTAGATTTAATAGGGGGAGAAAATTATTAGACCTTAAATTCGAAAACAATAATTAATGCGAGGACCTAAAAGAACACATTATCATTTTAATTAACTCCTTACAGTTCTTCAAATATTATTCCCATTTACAATCTATATCTTCTATGGTTGTATCAACTATCAACTTAATCAATCAATGAACAATGGAAGCCAATGGCACATAAAACTATCTGAAATCTTTTCTTAGGGATCTCCAATGGGTTTACTGACTTGAATCTAATCCATTCACTGATTTTCTTAACTTCGGTAGATTTGGATTTGTTTGGGATACCAAACTCAGAGGACAGAGCTGGCTATTGAAGCCCTTGAATTGTTCGGAAATCCAAAAAGTGAATCCGATTTGATGAAGCTGTGGTTTCAAGATTAGGTTGATTTGCTGTTAATTGAGCCAATTTAGAGTAAGGGCAGGCATCATTCAAAGTTTTGTAAGTAAGGATCAAAATCCGAAAGTGGGTTGTTGTGATTTTAGAAGAAACCTCCATTAATCTACAACTTGAGAGAAGTAATAAGCAGTTGGATCGCCTTTTTCAGGAACCGACTCTCGAACATGGGTTTGTAATTTAATAGATCGATTTGGACTCGATTTTGAAATTCTAGCGCAATCTAGAAGTGATTTTAGAACTGGGGAAATGGATTCAGCTTCAGATGATTGAATAGAATTTGGGACTTTGTGTCGATTGGATTAGGGTTGGTGGAAGAAGAGATTAGTTATGTCTTCAAGGGTTTTCTGTTCCTTTTTCCTAGATTTTGATGGAAGATCTTGTGTGATATTTTCTTCATTGTTGTTTTCAAACATGAAATTTTTTTTCTCAAATCTAGGTTTCATGGTGGATTGAACATTACCTTTTTTTTTTACAAGATTCTTCAACAATTTTTGTTGAGTTTCTGGGTGTTTCCATAATCAACAATCTCTCCACAATTTATCTCTCTAAAAGTTTAGTTGTTGGTGCTGGTGATGAAGAAGAAGAAGAAGATGCCTAGGGTTACGGAAGAAAAAAAAGAGAATGACTTAGAATAAAAAATATATTTTTTAGAGGACAAGACTGAAATATATGAGAGTAATGTCCCCCTAAAATTGTTGTCTAAATAAGATTTTCAATTTTTTTTAATTGTCCACATAAAATTGTTGTCCACATAATATATTTGGTTGTCCGTATATTGGCCACCAAAATAAAATACTAAACTAACTAAAAGTAGACTTGGTTACAATTTACTTATTTGAATTCCTAATTTCCCTCTTTCTTGGCTTTTGTTGATGCCCCAACTAATAATTGGTGGATTGACGCTGGTTCTACGATTCATATTGTTAATACCATGCATGGCTTTCTGGACCTAAGGAAGTCGAAAGGAAATGAGGTTGGCACCTATTCTGGAAATCGGATGCCGTCTCAAGTCGAAGCTGTGGGGTCTTTTAGATTAATTTTGAAAACTGGTTTTGTGTTAGATTTAAACAATGTTTTCTATGTTGCATCTTTTTCCAGAAACTTAATTTCTGTTTCAAAACTTGTGGATGTTGATTATGAATTTTTATTTAAGAAACCATGTTTTCGGATTTTGAAAAATAATTATCCTGTTAGTGGTGGAACTTTAATCGATGGTTTGTGCAAAATTGATCTAGACCCCACTTTCGAGCATAATTATTTGAATATACATACAGATGTTGGTATTAAACGTAAAAGGATCGATGAGAACTTCTCTACTTTATGACACAAGAGATTAGGTCACATCTCCATTGAGCGTATAAAGAGATTAGTAAATGATGGAGTTTTAAAAACTCTTGATTTTACTGATTTTGATACTTGTGTGGACTGCATAAAGGGAAAGCAGACAAACAAGACCTCTAAGGGTGCCAAAAGGAGCTAAGAAATCCTAGAGATCATACACACTAACATATGTGGACCTTTTCCTACCCCATGCCTCAACGGTCAGAGATGTTTTATCTCCTTCATTGACGGCCATACAAGATTCATGTACCTTTATCTTCTGTTTGATAAGGCTGAAGCTTTAAAGCAAAAGTAGAGAAACAAAAGGACATGAAAATAAAGATTGTAAGGTATGATAGAGGCGGGGAGTACTATGGAAGGTACACAGAAAAGGGTCAGATGCCTGGTCTATTTGCTAAGTTCCTTGAGGAAGAAGGCATTGTTGCTCAATATACAATGCCTGACACACCTCAACAAAATGGTGTAGCCGAAAGGAGGAACCAAACTCTTATGGACATGGTGAGGAGCATGATTAGTAACACTAATCTTCCTTTATCCTTATGGAGTGAAGCCTTGAAAACCGCAATGTACATCTTACAAAGTTCCAACTAAGGTGGTTCCTAAGACACCATTTGAATTATGGAACGGATGGAAACCGAGTTTAAGTCATTTGCACATATGGGGTTGTCCTGCAGAAGTGAGAATTTGCAATCCTCACATAGAAAAGTAAGATCCAAGGACAACCAGTGGGTATTTCATTGGCTATGTAGTTAACTCTAAGGGATTTAGATTTTATTGTCCTTCACATTCCCAAAGAATAGTTGAGGCTAGAAATGTTAAGTTCTTTGAGGATTTTGATTCAAGTGGGAGTGGTATTCCTCGACAGATAGAATTTGAGGAAACACGAGAGGAACCTGAGTTGCCTGTGGGTATTAGAAATTTGGTCGTTGTGCAAAGAAGTCAACCTGACATAATTGCACAACAACCGATTTTAGAGCAAGCAGCTCATGAAGAACAAATCCCACAAGAAATTGTTCCACAAATTGGGCATGAAGATGTGGTTCTAAGGAGATCCTCAAGAACTAGAAAATCAACTATTTCTAGCGATTATCTGGCATATCTCCAAGAGTCTGATTTTGACATTGGGCCTAAACGTGACCCAAATTCATTTTCAGAAGCCATAAATGGAGAAAAATCTGCACTTTGGTATGATGCCATGAAGGAAGAGATGAAATCTATGGCTAAAAATCAAGTCTGGGATCTCGTACCAAATGGGTCTAAAGCCATTGGCTGTAAATGGGTTTATAAAACGAAAAAAGACTATTCTGGAAACGTCGAACGATATAAGGCTAGACTTGTAGCCAAAGGTTACACTAAGAAGGAAGGCATATACTACCATGAAAGCTTCTCTCTAGTTTCTAAGAAGGATTCATTGCGGATTATTATGGCTTTAGTAGCTCATTTCGATCTAGAGCTACACCAAATGGACGTTAAGAAAACATTCCTTAATGGACATTTGGGAGAAAAGGTATACATGGTTTAACCCGAAAGGTTTCTTGACGAGAAAAATCACCATTTAGTTTCCAAGCTCAAGAAATCTATTTATGGACTAAAACAGGCATCCCGCCAATGGTATTTAAAGTTTCACAATGTTATAACCTCTTTTGGTTTTATAGAAAACATTGTTGATCAATGTATATACCTTAAGGGCAGTGGGAGCAAATACATATTTTTAGTCCTATATGTAGATGATATTTTACTTGCAACTAGTGATTTGGGATTGCTACGTGAGACTAAAGAAATTCTTTCTCAGAATTTTGAGATGAAGGATTTAGGTAAAGCCTCTTATGTCATAGGCATTGAGATTCAGGATGCATAACTGTGCATCGCTTGTAGCACCAATCGCAAAAGGGGGAAAATTGACTCAAAGTCAATGTCCACAGAATGCATTGGAACAGGGGGAGATGAAATACATTCCATATGCATCAGCAGTAGGCAGCCTTTTATATGCACACGTCTGCACAAGACCTGATCTCGCTTTCGTGGTGGGACTGCTAGGAAGATACCAAAGCAATCCCGGGAAAGAACATTGGAAGGCTGTTAAAAGAGTTATGAGATATCTGCAAGGAACTAAGGACTACAGACTGACCTACAGATATACTGACCATCTGGAGCTGGTTGGATATTCTGATTTAGATTTTGCGGGATGCGTGGATTCAAGAAAATCTACTTCACGGATATATCTTTCTTCTTGCTAGAGGAGCTATATCTTGGAGAATTACCAAACAGACCATCCTCGCAACATCTACTATGGAGGCAGAGTTCATTGCATGCTATGAAGCCACGACACAAGCAATATGGTTGAGAAACTTTGCTTCAGGTCTCAAAATTGTCGATACCATAGAGAGACCCTTAAAGATCCTTTGTGATAATTCTGCTGCGGTTTTCTTCTCTAAAAACAATAAGAGTGGAAGTAGAAGTAAGCATATTGACATAAAGTACCTACTTGTCAGAGATAAAGTTAAGGAACATGTAGTGGCCATTGAGCATATCAGTACTAGGTTAATGATTGCAGATCCCATGCCTAAGGCGTTACCGGCACAAGTGTTCTTAGATCATGTGGAGCGTATGGGTCTTTGTTAACTTATGTAATGTTTGACATGTACTTTCTTTGACTATTTAAGGTGTGTTTGGTTATTTTGAATAAATAGTTTTATTCGTGCACATAAAGAACAACCATCTTATATCCATTGTGATATTAAAGGAGGACCTGAGTAATTTTGTTAGAAATTACTCATTCGGAAGTTATGCTCATCAAGTGCTTAATTAGAGAGAATAATGCATTGTAATACATGGAAAGGAGCATTCACCTATCGGAATGTGACCTCTATGATTCGTGTGATATGTTCTTTAATTAAGAATGAGTGATATCCCAATCTAAGTGTTTGTTTGGCCATACAGTCCATCACCCATGTACCTATGAAATATATCCCAATCTAAGTCTTTAGACTAAGTCTAGGGTTTGAATCAAGTGAGGTTACTATTCATCTTCTTCTTCATTCATGAAGGAACCAAGCAACTACGAAGCAAGAGAGAGAAAAAGAAGGGGGCTAAAGGAGTTTTAGGGTTCTTGAGTTTGAAGGCTTGAGAGAGAGAGAGAGAAAAAAAAAGAGCAAGAAGGAGGATCCTGCCAAAGCATGCATAGGCCGGGCAGCACACTAGGCCGGCCGAGCTGCTGCTCGGGCTGCAAGACGAGCAGAGCTCGGCAGTGCTTCAGCAACAGACCAGCAGCACGAGCACGGGTAGCTGCTGCTCCAGCTCGGGAAAGCAGCACGAGCACGGGTAGCTGCTGCATCTGGCCGGAGTTGATGGTTCATAGCTCGGGATGGAGCTGCTAAGCACGGGATGAGAGCTTCTTCAGCTCGGACAAGCACGGGAAGGCCGCACCTAGCTCGGATATTCACGGGACAGCAAGCAACCGGCTCGGGCAGTGGCTTCTTGGCCGGACTTTCATGGATTTGGCCGGATTTCATCAACTCTTTGGCCGAAATTTTCATGGTGTTCCGACAACCTTCTTGATCTGAAACCATGGGGCTTTTACTTCTCATGTCCTTGACTTGCTTCTCATGTGGTTTGATTTGATTTTGGGCTACAAATTTCTAGAGAGAGAAAGCTAGGGTTAGCTTGAATGGAGGTTGTGTTCTAAATGGAGAAGATGATGGTGGTCGTTATGGGGAACCCAGGAATTTGCTAAGGGGAGACCGGCTGCAACTAAAGACTAATATTTTTGGACGAACTTAGCCTCGAACCACATCGAAAAAGGGGGATTCTCTCATCATTTTCTTTCCATTTCTTATTCAATCACCATGTTTAGCTAACTTTATATGTCGATTATATGAGACGAAATGTGATGAATTCGTGATTGTGTTTAATATGATTTGATGTTTTGATTATAAATTGATGTCCATTTATTTCGATTATCGTTTTGATCGTATTTTCATGTGTCTTGTCAAACACTTCGCATAGTTAATAGACGAAACGAAGTATTCGATATCGATCGTAGTCTAAGTCATAATTTCATGTGTCTTGTCATGCACTTCACATAGTTAGGCCACTAGACAACACTTTCGTTGACTCGGGATTAACAGATTATGATGTTTGTTTGACTAAGTATGATCTCCGGATATACGTACTGCTTATAAACATCACCTTAGGAGTGGAACATCGATTACACTTTAGAACATTAGATCGGACTATACATAGTTGTAGATTTATCGTTATGGATTCCCGGACTTCGACACATTACTCTTGTATTTGGATACTCTTGAAGCATGATTTGAATGTGATGAATGTCTTATTATTTGTTTACATGTGAGTTTAATTGACTTCGTCTAGTTTTCTAAACTAGAAGCCTTGATCTTAATCGTCTATTGACACAAAGTTTTATAATGCTTACTTAGTTTGATAATCAATACTTACTAACCTTTGATCTATTATACTTAGTTTGACGTATTATATTTATTAGTGTCATAATTGTTCATTTGCAATTCATTAGATAGTGTGTATAAGTTTGATAGTCGATGCTTAGTGACGTTTGATCGATTATGCTTAGTTAGACACATGATGCTTAGGATTGTCAATGTGGGTGAAGTTAATTACATTTTCATGCGAGTAAATACTTAGTGTTTGTTACTTTTAATCTTGTGGATCGAAGTATCCCTCTCGATCGCTGATTGCCCGAATCGAGTCTTGCCGTCTTCTGACTCTTGTTCCTCCGACTCTTCTCTCGAATCTCTCTCGCCCGTTTACTTTTATTGTTTAGTTTAGTTTACTTTTTGCTTTATTCTCTTATCACTCATTCAATCCTAAAACCCCCACGTTTATCTTTGTTCTTTTCCTTTTTAATCTAAGTTAGCTAGTGATACCTAGACCGGCGAACGAGACTCCTTCGTTATCCGAATCACCTTCCTATCCTTGGATCGATTCCGGTTTTACCGGTTACTACTTGATACCTCTGCTTGGGTGTGCAACCTTTCGGGTGCATCAAGTTTTTGGCGCCGCTGCCGGGGATAGGTTTAGTAGTTTGGATAGCATTAGTTGTTTTGTTCATTAGTTTAGTGTTATTTGCTTCTTAGACGTCTTTATTTTATTTTGTACTTTCTTAATTTCATTTTCTTTTAGGTACCATTACAAGAAAAGAGCCAAAAGTGACATAAAGGCGAAGGAAAAGGAAGGATTCGAGAAACTTAAGAACAAAGACGAACGAAACGAGAGGAGCACTCGATAGTTTGGCATTCTATCTCATCCTTTTTACTTATGTGTGATTGTTTAGTTCTATAAGTGTTTGTTCCCATTTTTGCGATTGTGTGTTAGTATCCTTGAATATTGTGAGATCATGGCAAGTTGGTCATTTGATGAGAATGACCTTATGCGAACTCTTTCCAACATTAGTCGACCATCTACAAGTCATCAGGACTACTCAAACTTATATAGGAATGGTCCGACTAGTGATAGGATTAGGCGAGTTGAGCCTGACCGACCTAAGATGACCATGGGTGAATATCAACGGATGTATGGAGTCGGTGAGACTCGTCATGGATATGGTTTTAGGGATTATGAGCATGAGGGTAATCAACCCCGTAAGAGTCTTCGAGACTATCGACAAGAATTTGAGATGACCACACCTTCATGTATGAATTTGTCACTTCATGAGGACCGTAGTTCTATTTGTATTAATCGACCACGTCGAAGTCTTCATGACTATCGACAAGCATATATGAACGATTCATTTAGTGATGACAATTCCCGACTCGATGATTCCACTCAAAGAGTCGAGTCTAGGTATCTACATGAAGGTAGTGAAGAAAGGACCATGGAGACCATTAGCCCGGTTTGTGCTATTTGTGCGAGCTTACACCATTTGACCGATTATTGTCCCATGATCCGTGTTCCGCAAGAGTCTTTGTCTAGTTATACTCATATGCCTTATTACGAGGAGATGTCTGAAGATACTCTTCAAGCATTTTTAGAGTATCAAACTAGATTCAATCGAGATATAAAAGAGATCACGGAATGGATTCTCAATACTGTTGATAGAATTGAGTCGGAGCCTATCATCGACGAGGAAGGGGTTTGCGCACCCCAAACTCAAGAGGAGGCTATGAATGATGGTGAGGGTAATACACCTGACTCTAGTCTTAAGTTAAATGTCGAAGAAGCTCCTGATAGACCTTTTGAGATGGAATTGACCGATGACCCTTGTTGCTCACTCCCTCGACCATTGTCATCTCACCATGATCAGACTACATTAGATTGTACTCCCAAGTGGCCCAGAGATACTAATCCTAACTAAATAGGAGGACATAATCCAGTCTTGTACTCCCACTTATCTTCATGGCTATCGTGTCCCACCTAGTAATCCGCCTTTATAACCCCTTTTTACGGCTGGCGTTTAACGGTACCAAGGTTTGACATTCCATACATAAGATGAGTGGAGCGCTCATGTTTAAGGAATCTCTCAAATCTTGCCTATCAACATTTGAAGAACTCTCATTTTTGGGTTATCCAGTGTATATTCCCTAATCATACACTCATGTAATTGACTTGAATACTATATTCCTATAGCCAATGAAACTGCGCTATCATTCAATGTCATATGCTAGTCTTCATGAGTCATTGTTGTCCATGCAATGACCTGGAGTAGGGACTTAATAATGAATCTATTCCAAGTTCACTCAGTAGGGTTTCATTTACCAGATCACGCATCTGATAAACCTACTTGGAATGCCTCATTATTTTTGGACTGTCTATTAAACACTAAACCATTATTTAATGACTGAAATAATTTATTTATTTCTTTTATAGAATGTAGCTAATTGATTACATAAAACTCCTTTTATTAATTTAATTACAACCTAAAGCCATTCTTCGATGCGCTTTGTACCAATGCTCCTTCTATGACCCTCATGTTTGGGTTGAGCTAGTGGTTTAGTTAACGGATCGGCTACGTTGTCGTCCGTATCGACTTTGCAAATGACCACATCTTTTCGCTCTGTGATTTCTGTTATCACGTGATACTTCCTTTGGATATGTTGGACTTTTGGTGTGCTCTTGGTTCCTTAGCTTGGGCAATAGCTCAATTGTTGTTGCAATATAGAGTTATTCCCTTTTCCATGCTAGGAACGACACCAAGTTCGGAGATAAACTTCTTGATCCAAACTCCTTCCTTAGCTGCTTCTGAAGCGGCTAAGTATTCTGCTTCTGTGGTAGAGTCTGCTACAATAGTCTGCTTTGAGCTTTTCCAGCTTACTGCTCCTCCGTTTAGACAAAAGACGTAACCCGACTGCGATCGGAAATCATCTCTATCCGTTTGGAAGCTCGCATCCACATGGCCTTCCACGATTACTTCTTCTTTCCCGCCATATACCAAGAAGTGATCCTTTGTCCTTCTCACGTACTTCAAGATATTCTTGGTTGCGGTCCAGTGTTCCTCACCTGGATTTGATTGGTAACGACTACACATGCTCATGGCATATGAGACGTCTGGGTGAGTGCAGATCATGGCATATGATAGATCCTATTGCCGAAGCATAAGGTACCTTCTTCATGTGTGCTAGCTCATCAGGATCTCTGGGACATTAAGTCTTGCTAAGCGTTGTGCCATGTGTCATGGGTAGAAATCCTCTCCCAGAGTCTTTCATTTTGAATCTCCCAAGAATCTTATCAATATAAGTTTCTTGACTGAATCCAATCATCTTCCTTGATCTATCTCTATAGATCTTGATGCACCCAAAATATATTCTGCATCTCCTACGTCCTTCATTGAAAAACACTTCCTAAGCCACTCTTTCACAGAGTTGAGCATTAGAATGTTGTTTCGAACGATCAGTATGTCATCTACATATAGGACCAAGAAAACTAGGTTACTCCTGTAGGGATTTACACCCTTCTACTAGTGTTTATAGCGGAAATATGACATCTAATGTCTACACTAGTATTCACAGGATCACATGCAAAACTAGTAATTAATCTAATGGAGATAGTAGATTACCTTAATCGCTTTTCCCTCGAACTAGTTGAATTGATTGAAGAAGACCAAGAGCTTCAAGTGTAGCTCCTCTACTTGGGACACGAGCAATCAATTTGATCTCCCACCTTGTTGTATAGCTAGCACACCAATGGTGGTTGGATAGAAGAACTCCTTCTTCTTTGACTAGATTGATAGTAATGGGAATTAGCTCACTTTCTCTTCTCTACTTGATGTGGTAGAGTAAGAAATCTTAGAGAGAAATTCCACACCTTATTCTCTGCCCTAAGAGTGTTTATATAGAACCCTAATAAGAATCCACCTCCTTTTAGGTTTCCTAAAACACCCTTTAGAATAAGATTTAGGGAAATAGTCGAAAATAGCAACTATTGGTATTTTCTCAATTCCCTAAGGAGGAGGTGCCCAAACACCACGAAAATTGGCAGATATAATGTTTATTATATCAGCAACTAACCCTCCAAAATTCAGCCCAATCCGAGTCCTAGAAGTACCCGAACCGGTCTAGGCCCAAAAACCCTGTTTTTGGCCTTTTTGTACTATCTTTGCCTAATTCCTCTTTAGGCCTATGAGATATGTTTATGGGACACTCCCATGATTATATCTCACTCCCACTAGTCATATCCTAGATCAATTTGTCACTCTTATGTGTAACCCGTTGTAGGATCCGATCGAAGTTAGCCGCGAATTACTTCGTAATTCGACGATCGTAGTTGGTCTCTAGCTACAACTCTACGATCCCTAAATCAATCGGACTTAATGATCTTCCACATCAATTGTCCTATCCGACAAATTGTTCGCATTGTCACCTTGGTCGAAGGACATCTCCTTCAACTCCTTCAACTCCCACTAACCTTCTTGTATTCACAAGATTCCTCTTCGTTCTTAGAAAGTCAAACTCTTTGATTTTCTCGTCGAATCGGAGATTCCAGCTCCTACTTGCTTGCTTCAAACCATAGATGGACCTTTGAAGCTTGCAAAATTTTCCAGCATTTTTGGAGTCCTCAAACCTTCAGGTTGTGTCATGTACACATCCTCTTCCATATTTCCATTCAGGAAGGCGGTTTTGACATCCATTTGCCATATCTCATAATCGTAATGAGCTGCAATTGCTAGAATAGTCCTAATGGATTTAAGCATTGGGACAGGGGAAAAAGTTTCTTCATAGTCTAATCCTTAGACTTGTCTGTAACCTTTTGCCACGAGTCTAGCTTTGAAAACGCTCACGTTTCCATCCTTGTCTGTTTTCATCTTGAAAATCCATTTGCAACCAATGGGTTCTACTCCATCAGGCAAATCAACCAAGTTCTAAACTTGATTTTCAGACATGGAGTCCACTTCGGATTTCATGGCTCCTAGCCATTTTTCGGAGTTTGGGCTCGTCATAGGTTCTGCGTAGGTGTTTGGTTCATTATCTTCTATCAACAAGATATCTTATCATTGAGATAATTCAATCAAACTTGCGGACCTACGTGGGGCTTGAACAACAGGTGAGATACTCTCAACTCCTTGAGGTTTCTCTTGCGATTCTAATTCGCTTTGCGCGGGAGGATCTCCAAGATTTACCATCTCTTCCTCTGTTTCCTTTTCTATTAGCTCAGAATAGTTAAGAGTCGCTACTTCTGACATTGGTACAATAGTGTCAGTTTGTTGCTCAGATCGAATTTCTTCGATTTCTATATTTCTCCCACTTGTCTTCTTGGAAAGAAACTCCTTTTCAAGGAAGACACCATCACGAGCAACAAACACTTTGTTCTCTGATGGCTTGTAGAAGTAATAGCCCTTTGTCTCTTTTGGATATCCAACAAAGAGACATTTGTCTGATCTTGGTGCTAGTTTATCTCCTTGTAAACGTTTTACATAAACATCACAACCTCAGACTTTGAGAAAAGAAAACTTTGAAACCTTTCCAGTCCATAACTCATATGGTGTCTTTCCCACAGCTTTTGACAGAGCTCGGTTTAGTGTGAAAGCGGTCGTTTCAAGAGCATAACCCTAGAAAGTGTTAGGAAGATCGGCTAAGTTCATCATTGATCGAACCATGTCCATTAAGGTTCGATTTCTCCTTTCGGACACACAGTTCATCTGAGGTGTTCTTGGTGGAGTGAGTTGGGATACTATTCCGTAACTCCTAAGATGAACCTCAAACTCTTGACTCAAATATTCGCCACCTCAATCCGATTGAATGACTTTTATTTTCTTGCCAAGTTGATTCTCTACTTCGTTCTGAAATTGTTTGAACATTTCAAACGATTCCGATTTATGCTTCATAAGGTATATGTATCTATATCTAGTGAAATCATCGGTGAACGTTATGAAGTAGCCATAGTTACCTCTTACGAGTGTACTCATAAGTCCGCATACATCTGTATGTATTAGTCCTAATGGTTCACTCACTCGATCACCTTTTCTTTTGAAGGATGATCGTGTCATTTTGCCCAATAAGCATGGTTCACATGTTTCGTATGATTCTAAATCACACGATCCCAGAAGTCCATTTGCATGAAGTTTCTGCATGTGTTTCATGTTAATGTGGCCCAAACGACAATGCCAAAGATAGCCTTGGTTTGAATCATGAGTATGAAGCCGTTTTGTGTCTATGTTCAGGATTTCGTCTTCTATGTTTATAACATAAAGACCATTGCATAGTCTAGCACTGGTATAGAACATCTCATCTTTGTATAGAGAACAACGTTTGTTCTTTATTATTACATGATAAACCTCTTTGTCTAAAACCGACACAAAGATGATGTTCCTTGAAATAGTAGGTACATAATAGCAGTTATGTAGCACTAGTATCAATCCAGTTTCTAGACTAAGATTATAAGTTCCTACAGCCACAGTCGCAACTCTTGCTTTGTTTGCGACTCGTAGAACCATCTCGTTCTTTGTCAGATACCTGATTCCCTTGAGTCCATCAAACTCCGAGATGATATGTGCCCCACATCCGATATCAAATACCCATGAGGGGAAATCAGTCGCATCTGCCAAATTGACCTCTATAACATAGGCACCAATTTCCTCTTCTCTTTCTGGTATCTCTATTTCGCTTTCTTTATTCGAAGACTCGAGAACTCTTCTCTGATCTTCCTCCCAATCTAGAAAGTTGTATAGATCCCTATCTAAGTGTGAACTAATACTATATGCCATTTCTACTTTACATAAACAAAATAGGATATTGCTAAGTACTACATTCAATATTTAGCAAAAACAGTTTTGCCATATTATTCAATGAAAACCGTCCCCGTTTGTGATTCCAATATCCCATTCCTGTGGAGTTAAGCGTACTTTGGCACTGCACTCAACTCCACCCTCCTCGGTGAGTAAACTCTTTACTGATCATACTCTTATGACTCTTGGTTGATGAATAACACTTATGTGTTGAATTCATCCTTTTGCCTCGAAATCCAAAACCCTTTTGCTGACTCGTTGAGAATAACCATTTAGACGCGTAGACCTCTTCATAGATCTACCTGTATTGTCCCGAGGTAAAAGATGACACCCTGCTTTGGCAGACCCACCATCGATGAACAAGGGCGCAACATGTGTCTTAATTTGGGTAGGCATTACTCAAAATTCTTTTTGGGGACTTTTACATTTTTATCATGCATACATTACTGTGAACTCTAGCATAATCATCCATGACAGAAAACGTAAATAAATAAGAGCAGACATGATTCTAGTATGGCCCCTAACCTAAAAGATTTAATCTTCTTAGGTAATTGCTTGTTTCGCCTGGATCTCCATCCTCGAACCTCTATGAATTCTCCCACTCGAACCACGATCTTATCCTTCGGTTCATCAATGGACTCTTTTGACCCTTAACTCTAATTACAAGACTTAACGATTAGCATATCGTATAAACTTGAAATTAAATTAATTAATACATCAGGCACACATTTGTGTTTAAAAACAAGAATAGAACATTTCTATGGCCATACTAGAACCCGCGTTCACATTCATACATACATAATAATGTGACATTTATAAAACACCCAAGTATGTATGAGATTCGCTTCCTAAAGTCGAATCTAGGTTTACTATGTTCTTAGTAGCTATTCGGGGGATACTATCGACATCTCTATGTCAAACGTGCCTAAAGTCTAGTTTTCGTAAAATTTGGACTAATGACTCGTTTTAGTTTTATCCTAAAACATTATCAAATCGTTTTCGGAAAAACTACGTTTTGGGCCTTTGGGAAGCCCGGGTCACTTTCGGAAAAAATATGGTTGAAGTCGGAAGAAGAAAAGTCAAAACCTCCCACTCAAGTCAATGCCCAAAAGACCCGAGTCAAACTCTAAAGACTTAAGTCAAACTTAGTCAAGGGACCTTTGACTAGTCTCGGGAAGACCAAGACAGGTCATGGTCAAGGTTCGAGCCATGGTTGGACCCGGGTTGGCACGTTCCAGAACGTGCCGAGTCCCTCGGGTGGACGCGTCCCTACCTTAGGCCAGACGCGTCTGACCAAGAATAGCTCTCTCGGACATTAAGTCCGAGAAGTTGGGACGTGACAGACGCGTCTGGACGGTCAGACTATGTCTCGGCTTAACGTCGAGACCTTCTGGAACGTCCGAGACATCTCGAAGTCCTAGTCGCATTCAGACTGGGATTCCAGACGCGTCTGGGATGTCCGAGACCCAGTCTCGGACTTCCAGTTCTTCTCGGAATATGTCTCGGCCCTAGGCCGAGACGTACTGGGTTTCCCAGACGCGTCTGGGACGTCTGAGACACCCTTGTCATGGACTCCTAGTAGGACTCGGACTAGGAATATCCCAGTTCGGTCTTTCTGCATCTCGAGAATATCTCCCGAGATGCCCGGACCGCCAAGACACGTCCTGGACGCGTCCTGACTCGTCCAGACCGGGCAGTTTCTATTTTTCAAAATAGAAACTGCCATTCGAGCCGCTGTACCCTTCTCCATTTGACCCCTAAGCTGCCATTTTTGATGAAAAATCATCAAGAGCAGCAGGTTTTGAAAATCCTTTTAAAAAAACCATTAAACTTCAAGACTTCTTTTCAAAAACACTTTTGAAAAACTCGAAATTTTAAAGGTTTTATGCATTGAAACCCTTTCAATTTCTATCCGATTACGTTTAAATCTAATTTAAACTAATCAATTTCATGTCTAACATAAAATTATCTAATCAATCAAGTCCGATTCTTATTCGTCTTGTCAGAGTTAGTTTCATGCAACCGGCTCGTGATGCCACTGTTGGGTTTTGTATGTATCTAATACAACTATCTAGTGTTCAAAGCGGAATCTCAAACATAATATGTTAACACTAAATATCCAGGATCATATAGCATGAACTAGTGAATGAACTAGAAGAGGAATAAATACCTTAATCGCGTTTTTCCCTCGAACCTTTTCAATCGCGTGTAAAGATCCAGAGCTTCAAGTGTACCTCCTCTCCTTGAGATACCGAGTAGGTTAACTTGATTTCCCTTCCTTAATGTCTGCTAGAACTTAATGGAAGGTTGAGAAGAACCCTTCTTCTTGACTAGATTGATAGAACGAGAACTTTTTCTCTACAATCCTCTCTCTCCACTAGCTGTATATTGAGAGAGAGAGAGCTGTATAATTTTCTTTCTGAGAAAAATCCACACCTTTTCTGTTCTCTAATGACCCTTTTATAGAGAAACCCTAATTAGAAACATATTAAAATTAGGTATTTCTATTTTCTAGGTAACAGAAAATATAATACCCAAAATACCCTTTTTAGGTATTTCAGGGTTTCCCCTTTAGGCCATGTTTGGCGCACGAGAATGGAATGTCATTCCCGGGAATCACATTCCCGTAATGCGATTCCCGAGAATCGGATTATTTTGGTTTAATGTTTAGTTCGACCAGGAATAGGAATTTCATTCCCGATGGATTCCTAACTTGTTGTTTGGTTTGTGTAGGAATAGGAATGTAAATTTTACGAAAGTCCTGTTTTATCCTTTTACATGAACTACATAAATTATAGGTCAACTTTGTTATATATATATTTTAATTAGTATTGTCTATTCAAATTTATAGATATGAAATAGTAATGTAATACACTAATTTAAGTTGTATTTAAAGATTTATTTAAAATAAATAAGGTCTCGACTAATTTTTTTAAACGTTATGAAACCAATTTTTAATGAACATAGAGCAAGAGAGAAGCAAAAAAAAACTAGAGATAGAGAGAGAGAGAGAGGAAGAGTTACGTTCCAGTAAGAGAGAGGGTGGGAGATAGAGAGTGTGTGTTGCTATGGTGGTGGTTGAAACCCTAGGTTTTTAGTTTTTTAGTAATATTAAATCAAATCATTCCCGGGAATGGGAATCACAAACCCACCCCCCTCCCTGGGTTTGCTATTACCCAATTTGGAGGGAACCTCATTCCTCCAGGAATAGGATTCCCCCTGCATTCCCGCGAGCCAAACAGTAGTCGGTTCCATTCCCACGCGATTCCCGCGTGCCAAACATGGCCTTAGTGTGGCCGGCCAAAGTAGCCCACCATGGGCTTTATGTGGCTGACGCACTTCTCTTGGTCGGCCATCACATGGTCGACCCTTAGAGCCTTGCTCCAGGCACCTCTTTTTGGCCCGGTTCTTTCTATCTTGTTCCGAATCGCCATTCGAACCTTTTTGGCCTATTTAGTTGGATACAATCCATCTTTAGCCTATTTTCGTCTAGTCAAATCTCTCCGATCAAGTTACCACTCTTATGTGTAACCCATTGTAGGATCCGGTCTATGTTAGCCGCGAATCACCAAAGTGATCCGACGATCATAGTTGGCTTCTAGCAAAACTTTACGACCCCTAATTGGACCGGACTGGATGATCTTCACGATAAGGTCATCGTTATCCTAGCTGACAAATTGATCGCATTGCCATCTTGATCGAAGGACACTCCTTCGGAAGGACATCTCCTTCAGAGGGAACAGATATATCCTTCAAGAAGATCTTCAGATTTCAGTATCTTGCAGTTCCAATTTTCTACTTAATCAACAATGGTTGAAGGTATGTAACTTCCGCATATTTAAAATTAATTTTCTAACATAGAGATGAGAAGACATTAAATATTCAACCATGAGAAAAGGAATCAAATATTTGATATTAATGTGTTCTTATTAATGTGTTTTATAATCTTTAACCGAGGTGAAAGACATTTCTTATGTGTAGTTCTTCTCCCTAACTGATTTATTCAATGGGAGTAAGAGTTGACGGATCAACAAGGATATATGCATTCGCAAAAAATGCCAATGATGCATTTCCATTTGCCATTCCGTAAACCACAATTATAAACACAATTGGTACCACAACCCACTTCATGGTCAGTGCATATTCTGGCGTTATCTCGTGCATCCACCATCTCCGTCACTACATAAAAATACACTAATTGGTTTAACATTACAAATAAAAGACACTAAAAGTAATTGTGATTTACAGAACTAAAGGAAAAAGATAGTGGAATTTAAAAACCTGAAACGAAGACAACGAGAACGAAGACGAAGAAAAAGAGTGAGGAGTGCTTTGCCATCTCAACTGAACAGAAACTTATTTTCAAAGATAGACTACTCTTTCTTGTAATACCGATTTGTGAAATACAATGCTCATACAATCTTCATATTTATAGTTGCTTTTTGGGTTATCAATCAAGAAACCTTTGACATTTAATTTCAAGATTCAGTAATCTCGAGCTAGTAAAAACAATCCTTCCTATAAATGTGTCAAGTTTAGAAAATCTTAAGAAAATTTTCTTCAACATGTATTAAGTACAATAAAATCTATGAAATCAATATTTATGGTACATGTACTTGTAGTACAGTAGTTATGCCTTTATCCACCCCTTAATATATTCAGGCCGTAGGGGGTAATAGATGTGACTAGTCTTTTAAAAAATGAATCTAATTTAAGACTTGACACATAGGAACATTCGGTGTTGCTTTGTTGTAGACTTGTAGTTTTACATTAGGGATGCTTTTAGTATCCCATTTCGTAAAGCATCTCCAATAAAAAACTCCTAACTACACGAGTGGATTTGTTTTTTCTGATGAAAGTCGCTATGGTCTCTTATTTTGATAACTAAATATGAGCAAATCCTTTCATGGTTTGGTTCGGTTGGATAACTGGACCACAAAGTGATTCTTCAACCATATCAAAATTTTGATTTTAAAATGTGCTACAATTATAACCTGCTGAAAACTAGAGTCTTAATCCAACATAACACAATAACACACACTATTAAGTCTACATGTACCAAGTTAATCCAACATAGTTTATCAACTTTCGACATGGAATAAGAAGATAACATAGAGTACAATAAACAAAAAAAGAGTTCAAAATAAAACTTCTTTACTTCTCCAAACCCTTTACTAGGAAAGAGGATCGACAAGAACTGTGGGTACATCGGCACAAGCTGAGAGCAGTGCGACTCCAATTCAAAATCTGAACGGAGGAACGACGGTGACTATTGATGCAGCTGCATTGCAAAATTTGATTAACATTGCAGCAAATGCTAGAACAAGGGAACAAGCTCAGGCGCAGAATCCAACACAGGAAACAAGAGGTCCTGTGGTGAATCAAAGGCCACCGACTGAGATGTCTTGGATGTAGTATTATCACAATTTCAAAAAGATGAGGCCACCAGTATTTGATGGGACCGCGGGGCCTATAGGAGCACATGTGTGGTGCCAGAAGATGGATAAGGTTACTGTGAGGAATAAGTACCCTTTACCGAGGATCGATGATTTATTCGATCAATTGAAAGGATCCAAGTGGTTTTCGAAGATTGACTTGATATCAGGGTATCACCAGTTGTTAGAGATGAGGACATTCCTAAGACTGCATTCGTGAGACGCTACGTTCCTATCAGTTTTTGGTTATGTCATTTGGGTTGACAAATGCTCCAGCAGTTTTCAAGGATTTGATGAACCGGGTGTTTTGGGATTTCTTAGATAAGTATGTCATTGTATTTATCGATGATATCCTTATCTACTCCCGAACTAAGGAGGATCATGAAGATCACTTACGACTGATAAGAGAGACTGATAGAACATCAGTTTTATGCCAAGTTCGAGAAGTGTGAATTTTGGTAAGAAGAAGTAAAGTTCTTGGGTCATGTTATTTCTAGAATTGGGGTATCAGTTGACTCTTCTAAGGTCGAAGCAGTGCTTAATTGGAAACAACCCACATCAGCGACTAAGGTCTGCAGTTTTCTAGGAATGCCTGGATATTACAGACGGTTTATTAAGGGGTTCTCGAGTATTACAGGGCCCTTAACGAACTTAACTAAGAAGGAAGTTCCATTTTGATGGTCTACCGACTGTGGCCAGACATTTCAAGAACTGAAGACGAGGTTGACTACAACACCAATTTTGACAATTCCTGAGAGTGGTGTTCGGTTGGTGATTTACACTGATGCCTCTATTCAGGGTCTGGGAATGCAGAGTGATAGGGTGGTTGCCTGTGCTTCGAGGCAGTTCAGGCCGCATGAGCGGAATTACCCGACTCACGATTTGGAGTTGGCAGCTATAGTGTTTGCTTTGAAAATTTGGAGGCATTATTTGTACGGTGAAAAGTTCGATTTTTTTACTGACCATAAGTACCTCAAGTATCTTTTCTCTCAGAAGGAGTTGAACATGCGCCAATGTAGGTAGTTGGAGTTGATCAAAGACTATGAGTTCACGCTACAATACCACCCGGGTAAGGCTAGTGTGGTAGCTGATGCCGTAAGTCAACAACCGAGGAGTATCGTAGCAACATTGGTGATGAATCAGTGGAAGATGTGGCAACATATGATATTGATGTTGTTGGGACAGGAGTTGACTCAATATTTCTGGGTAGTATGGTTGTTAGACCATCTTTGTTGGGTCGTATCATGAATGCACAGATGGGCAGGAGTTAACTCCATATTTCTGGGTAGTATGGT
This sequence comes from Eschscholzia californica subsp. californica, assembly GCA_002897215.1. Taxonomy (NCBI): domain Eukaryota; kingdom Viridiplantae; phylum Streptophyta; class Magnoliopsida; order Ranunculales; family Papaveraceae; genus Eschscholzia; species Eschscholzia californica. Next base: position 484,288 of record BEHA01002077.1, on the reverse strand, counting down.
TGTTAGACCATCTTTGTTGGGTCGTATCGTGAATGCACAGATGGGTGATGAGTGGTGTCAGAAACAGATATCTTTAATGTGAGAGACGGATACTGAGTTAAGTATAGGGCAAGACGGCGGATTTAGATTTCGAGGGAGATTATTTGTGCCAGCAGAGCCATTGTTGACATGAGATATACTAGATGAGGCACACCTGAGCAAGTACACTGTTCATCCTGGGGGTAACAAGATGTACAAAGACTTGAAGAGGCAGTGGCGGGCCAGAATGAAAAAAGATGGTGTTGAACATGTGAGGAAGTGTGAGTATTTCAGATGGTGAAAGCAGAAAATCGACATCCCTTGGGACTTCTAGAACCGTTGCCAATTCTAGAGTGGAAATGGGAGAACATATCAATGGACTTCATCACCGGTTTACCGCGTTCGAGTCGAGGCCTTGACGTATTTGGGTGATAATTGATAGGTTGACTAAGTCAACCCACTTCCTACCAATGAAGACGACAGATAGTGGAGATCGACTGACTAAACTATATATCACAGAGATAGTGAGGTTGCATGGAGTCCCAGTGTCTATTGTGTCAGATAGAGATTCGTCTTTTACTTCTCGGTTTCGGAAGAGCTTCTAGGCTTCTATGGGAACATCTTTACACTTTAGTACGACTTTTCATCCTCAGACCGATGGACAGAGAGAGAGAGAGTTAATCGAGTGCTCGAGGATATATTACGGTGCTCGATACTAGATCTTGGTGGTAGCTGGCAAGATCACTTGCCTTTGGTAGAGTTCGCTAATAACAATAGTTACCAATCTAGTATCGGCATGGCTCCTTTCGAGGCATTATATGAGAAACCTTGTCGATCACCATTGTGTTGGACAGAGGCCGGAGATGCTAACCTGGAAGGACCATAGTTGATTGAGGACACTTCTGAGAAGATTGTGTTGATTCGGAGGAGGCTCCAAGCAGCTCAAAGTCGTCAGAAAAGTTACGCTGACAACCGACGTAGGGATTTGGTGTTTACCGTCGGAGATGAGGTTTTGTTGAAGGTGTCACCAATGAAAGGTGTTTTACGTTTCGGTAAGAAAGGAAAGTTGACTCCCAGATACATTGGACCTTTCAAGATATTCGAGAAGGTGGACATAGTAGTCTATCGTCTTGACTTGCCTGCAAGCTTGGCAGGAGTGCACAACGTATTCCATACATTGATGCTTCGTAGACATGTGAGAGATGAAGATCAACATTCAGTTATCGAGTACCACGATTTGGAACTCCAACCTGATGCATCATATGAAGAGACGCCAACTCGCATCGTTGACCGTAGAGAACATGTTCTTCGCAGAAAGACTATTCCTATGGTCAAGGTGTAGTGGCGTCATCACCATGATAAAGAAGTTACTTGGAAATGCGAGGATGATATGCAGCTTCGTTATCCTCATCTTTTCCTTTCGTCAGGTATGTTCAATTTCGAGGACAAAATTTTCTTTAAGGGATGGAGATTGCAACAACCCATATTTAAGGGGGGNNNGGCTGGTGGCTTTAGAATTTCGTCATAATAGAAAACTCTAGAAAAAGTAAACCCTCTTAAGTCCTTATAACCTAAAATCCTCCACTTTCTTCCTTCCTTATTATTTTTCAACAACAAAGAGGCAAACCTAGAGAGGGAAAGTGAAGGAGAAGAAGGGAATAGAGAGAGAAAGTGAAGAAGGAGCATCAAATAGGCATCTTTGGTGGTTGAGTTTCTCCTTGTTTGTGCTACAAATCAAGTAGGTTTCTTCTTCCTGATGATTTTATTAGCCTGTTTCATAGGTAATCAAGAGATTAGACAGTATTCATGAACCCTAACCTATACACACACTAAATTAGAGTTAGGGTTATAACATAGAGATTCGATATGCCACGTTTGATTAAATACTCTATAAAATCAGGAAGTACGATCACTTTGTATCATATTTAGAGACTTATTTAGGATATAAATTACCCTTAATAGTTAAGATGTGAAACACCCAAACTTTAATGATAGTTGTTATGCATTATATACATGGTATATAACTATTTTTCAGCAACAATATACATTGATATTAGTGTTATAAATCACCTTCTTATTAAATATGTTTAATGGGTACGACTTTCATAACTAGACTACATCTTGCTAGTTAACATGATTAAGATATAAATACATATAATTTAGTGATTAAAATTCAGCAATAACATGAAAATTATGCATTGATATCATGGTTACAATATGGACGAGTTATTTGTCAATTCTTGTTATATTTGATGAACTCATTCATTATATGCTATTGCTGAACATGAAAGTACTGTGTATGGTAATATGATTATAAATTTGCATTTGTGATGTTGTGTTATGATGAGTTGGTGGGAAGTTGATGAGATTGGTGGTTGGCTCGGCCCTCTCTACCAAATGTTTGGTGTGATGACCGACGGGTCTGCATGGTAAGGCGTACTGAGGTATGACCTGGGTATGGAGCGTATGGGGTCAATGCTAACACATCATAACCTTGTGGACCCCAAATCATATTACCTAATCTACTTAGTGACACAAATAAATGAAGTCTTATCTTCTTTGTAAAAAAAAAGAATCTACTGTAGTACTATGTATTTTTCGTAGATTTATAAATTTTTTTGGGGTTAATTCCGTTTTGGCCCTCACTTTAAGGCCAACTGGCTGTTTTGACCCCCAGTTGTGTCAAACAGTTCGTTTTCGCCTCCAATTGTGTCTGGCAGTTCGTTTTGGCCCCCAAATTTATCTAATTTACCGATTTTACCCTTGTGACCTTTCTTTTATTTTTACTAGATTTTCGCCGCGTCCTACGGACGCGACAGATCCCTTTTGGCTTCGCCGGTAAATCACTAATAGAAAACATTTGATTAAAAAAAAATTGGCCTTATGGTCCAAAAATCTACCCTTGAACACAGATTTAATCCTCTCTAATCCTAAAATAGGTTTATAACATAAAATATTAATATAAAAGGATATCTAGTCCATTTGTATCCATCTTTAGAGAAAAGACAAATCCCTAGAATTCATATTAAATCATATTACCTAATCTAACCTTCTATATAAACAAAAACTTCTTTTCCTTCAAAATCTCCAAATATCTGTTTTTCATCTTTATCTCCCACTTTCTCTTTCCAATCACGATCATATTAACAGAAACATTATCTTCATTCTTCTCCAAAACGGAAACCATTAATGTTCTATCTCTAAAACCAAATCCTCTTTTCAACCTTCATTATTGAGTCTCGAAATCTGCTTTATCTTCATTAGACCAGCTGAAAACTCCATCGTTTATTTTGATTTACATCATCAAAGATTCAGGTTTGTACCATTGTTAATATCAACAGTTGTTTATGAGGTTTAAGTAACAAGTTTAATCTTTCTTTTTAATGTTTTTCATCATCATCTTTAAGAATATTTATGATTTTCATTATAATCGATTTCATTTCTATATCATCTTTTCAAATATTCATCATTATTCATGATTTTCTCTCTCTAAGATCTTCATAACCGATTTATGATGTTAATGTAAATCCTTGTTTACTAATTCATTATCTTCTATTATGTTATGTTTGTATCCATGTATTATTTTATTTTTCATTAAACTTAGGTTACAGATCTTGATGTTTAGAACATTTCATGATATCAGATCCGGTAGTCGTACCATTTATGATCTAGAGAAGATTTCGTACATTTTTTTTTATAACAGAATATAAACGATGTGTACTTTATAAGAAATTATGTGTACTTTATTGAACATGACACATTTTAACCAGAGAACATTTCGTACAATGTTATTGTAACAGAATGTAAACAATGTGTATTGTTCAAACAATTATATGTACTTTATTGCGCTTTACACATTTGAACCAGTGAAGATTCTGTACAATTTTATTGTAACAGAAAGCAAACAGTGTGTAATGTTCCAAAAATTATATGTAATTTATTGCACTTTACATACATTTTTCTTTACAAAACAGTAGCCTTGTTATTCAAACTAAAGTTTTGTTGTCTCCAACACATGATGAATTTTAAGTAACATTATACATAATTTACTGTATTATACATGTCGTTTGTAGTAAATTATATGTCTTGTTGACTAATGTATATGTTTTTCTTTTTGTAGTTTTGTTGTTACTGGTGAAATTTCCTACAGAATCATCCAACCTAAGTAAGACTACGAAACTAAAATCAAATGGTTGGGATAAAATATCCATTGAAGTTGGTCAGTTGTTTCGATTTCCATCAGAGAAGATTCAGTTTGTTTGTCAAGAATGATTTAAAGCGTGTAACTGTTGTTTGTTGAATGACTCAGATAGTTGAGAAGATACTACAGTGTACCTGTGTAAAAAATATTAAATTCTGGTGTAAATAATGCGAACCATTGGATAAATTACGTTGTATACATGACACATCATGGTTTCCTCGTCATAAATAACACATAATTTACGAACTTGTTTCATAATTTGATGTGTGGTTATGTATGAGTAAAAACGAAAACAAATGCTGCTGTAATGTTTGTAAATTGTACATAATTTATGAACATGTTTCATAATTTGTAAGGGATGTTTGGTTATGTATAAGTAAAAAACGAAAATTAAATGAGAGAAAGTGATATATACATTATGTATATTAACCCCCAAATCACGTTAAATTGATCCCAGAAAAATATACTCTTTCCAAATCTGAAAATTAAGTGAGAGAAAGTTATATGTACGTTTTGTATATTAACCGCCAAATCACGCTAAATTGATCCTAGAAAATATACTCTTTCCAAGTCTGAAAATTAAGTGAGAGAAAGTAATATACACGCTTTGTATATTAACCCCCAAATCATACTAAATTGATCCTAAAAAATGTAATCTTTCCAAATCTGAAAGTTAAGTGAGATAAAGTGATATATACGTTTTGTATATTAACCCCCAAATCACGCTAAATTGATCCCAGACAAATTTGGTCCTTGATCTGATTCGGAAAGAGGGAGATCCGATTTGGTTTCCAAATCTGAAAGGATGTGAGAGAAGATCTGTTTTGAAAAATATCCGTTATTCCTATTTAATTCCCCAAAATCACACTAGAATGTTGTTGTTTCAAATTTGGTCTGGCCCCAATTTTAAATTAGCGGGAAATCTGTTGGCGACATGGACGGAAATGTTTATTATATAGTAAGGGTTATTATGTCCTAAGTGCAAAATGACTAAAAACCTATTTTTTTGGAAGATTGGACCCTAAACCCTTTTTGAACATTATTTTAGGCCTTATACCCATGGACTCTAAAAAAAATTGGGAAATCGATTTGTTTAGGGAGATTTCTATTGTTGTTTTTTTTAATAAAATTTCTTTTGTTGTTGAGAGAGAGAAAGCATAGTGTAGAGAAAGAATTTGGAGAGAAAATGAGAGAATTTCAATTTTAAGTCAAGTAGTTAGGCGGTTGAGAGAGAAATTAGGAAGATATGGGAGAATGGGTTAGTTATTTCGGGCTCTCCCACGATTTTTTACTATTAAGTTGAGAAAATTTGTATGTAATCCGTGGGAGAAAAAATTAGGGAGAGAAATACGTGTGGGTAGTAGTTATTTTAACAAATTTTGGCTGATTTACATAGATACCCTTCTTTTTTTAGTCTATTGACATAAAAAGATTTTATATTATCCGTCGGATTTGTTCCCAACCAAATCTCTAAAATAAAATGGACGGTCAGATTTATCCCCTAAATAAGCGACTGAGTTGTTTTAATATAAAAGATAATCTAATTACTTCTTTTATTTTCTGATTTCTTTTTCTCTCTCTTATTTTTATTTTAGCTAACTTTTTTCTCTCTTCTCTCGACCATTACTACCCATATTGAAATCCCAAACCACCACCATCTTCTCTTCCATCATCAACATCTTTATAAAAAGTCCCACAAATAAAACTTATATTTCTCGAAAATTGGTCAAATCCAGAGAGGTCGAGATCCTAATCAATGGAACAAGAGGACCTGAATAAAACAACTAGGAGTTAATCAAAGTTCCTAATCATCCTCCTCCAGATGTGATTTAATGGGTTTATGTGGAGAGGGTAAGGTTAAAGAAGTTGTTGATTTTTGTAACCAATGCGTTCCTACTGAAACCTACACTTTTTTTCACTCGCTTTATTAGATACATGTGGAATGTTAGAAGTTGATTGAAGAAGGTCGATAGGTTGATCGTTTTTTTATGAGATCTTCATTTAGGAGTGATCTTTAATTAAACAGCAAATTTAATGTTCTCAAAATGTGGAAGTATGAACGACGTCCATGGTGTGTTTGATAGAATGCCGGAAAAGAATTTGGATTCTTGGCTTCGGACGATGAATGGGTTTGCAATAAATGAACAAGTAGATGACAGTTTGTAGGTTTTTGAACATATGAGGAAATTAAGTATGCAACCTAATTAAAAGACTTTTCTTGATGGGTTTCCTACTTGTGCTTCTGTAAGAAGTTGAAGAAGCATTCACACACTCCAAATTGATGAAAAAGGACTTTGGGATTGCCCTTTGATGGGCCTAGAAAGTTCCTTAAAAGGTCACCACCCGCAAAGTATACGGATGCCAAGTAGTAAAACCCGGTAAGACCGGAGTCGATCCGCAGAGACTGAGTCAACCTATTCTAAATCTTATAACTAATACGTTTTGTTTGAAATTGGTTTTGTGATGAAATGATAAAATAACAAACTTAACTAAACAACAAAAAGATAATTTAATGGAGAAACTTATGAAAAAGAAACCTAAGGTTTTGGAATCCGCCTTAACATATATGACAAACGACCTATTCCTTAACAACTCAAATCTTTCTTATAACTCAAGAATTGACAACTGATCCTACCAAACCTCGGAAAATCTTAACTTGTTAAAACAAAACGAACCAATAATGATTTAATTTCACAACAATGACAGAGAAGATTATCCAACTATTAGCTATCAAACCTTAAGCATGAATCATTAAAGACAATGAGTCTAAACATGAAACATCAAAACATAAGAATAACAAATGAAAGAGAAATCCGGAATCAAATGTGAAGAAATTAAACCTTGCAACGTTAAATCACATCAAAGATACTATGATAAGAGGTCATCTATTCATACAAAATTAAAGGTTCATCCTAACCCTAGATGAGAAGTTAGTTACCCATATTCAAATCAAAATTGAGATTCAGGGTTAAATGAAAGTAAACCCACATGATTTGGAATATTGAACTCTCACCGAAAATTATTTTCTCTTGACAGCCAAACGCACCCCTTAAGAAGGATAATTTTTCAGCAAAAAATGCAGAACCAAACAGGCCCTTTCTTCTCTAAAATATGGTTAAGAGTGAAAAGTGAATCTCTCTCTCTGTCTGTCTCTTCAATTCTAAAAGAAGGATGCTAAATAATGGTGAATATCTCAGTTTCTTAATGAATCTCTCTCTCTCTCTGTCCCTCTACATATACTCTCTAAAACAATAAAGAAGAAAACAAATGAACTCAGCTCTCCCTCTCTCTCTTTCCCACTCTAAAAATTATTATCTGTTCCCCCTGTCCTCTAACTATCTCTCACTAAAAGTAAAAGAGAAAGAGAAGAAGATGAATAATGGTGCTCTCGGTTTTTCTGTTTGATTACAAGAATAGATGATGATAGAACTGACTTCTCTCTGTTTTGATTTCAATTCCAAACCAAGTGTGATGAAAATGGTGCTGGTGTTTCTGTTCCAAAGAGAGATGATCTCTTTTCTTCGCCGTGTTATCACGATGAGAGATGATCCTGATAGTAGAGTTGCTCCTTGTTTTGTAGCCGTGAGGAGATGACATCTCGACAAAATCTCCAACCCTTACTTTCCATAATTCTTTCTCAATCTCTAATCCACACTTTCCTTTCTTTCTCTAGAACAAAATTAACCCATTATTTTTTTGAATTGTCAACGTGCCTCGAACTTTTGATTTCTAACGTGGAAGACTTCACTACAAAAAAAGGCCCATTAGGGACGGCCAAAAACCGTCTCAAAAATGGAAAACCGTCCCCAATAGAATATTGGGGACGATTTATATCTATCCCTGAAAGTGGCGTCCCAAATAGTATTTGGAACGAATATAGGGACAGATAGCGTCTGTCCCAATACTGTTTTGGGACGATGCATAATTGTCCCTAAAAAGTTGGCTGGAATTTCTTCTTGTCGGCATTTGGGACAATTAATATCTGTCCCTAAAAATTTAGCGAGAATTTCCTCATTAGCATTTGGGACAATTAATGTTTGTCCCCAGAAGTTCGGCAAGAATTTCTCTACCTTCTTTTCGGGATAGTTAATGAACATCCTTGTAAGATGGACGGTGATAATCCATTGGTTGTATCTGAAACGGTTAATATTTGTTCCTACAAATTTGGTTGGGAGTTTTCAGTCAACAATTAGTGTTATTGAAAAAATAATCTCCATGAAACAATTTAAACAACACAAATTCACATTAACACTTTCGAAGAAGTCTCTTGACGATATTCACAAGCCTGGACGAAAAAAGTTCAACCAAAATAAGAGAATTGACAGGCCTGAAATTGGTCTATTCCCGCAAGTATACGGGGTCAAGTTATAGTATGTTAGTAAATTCGTGAATCGTCCCAAGGAATAGGTAGGTAACTTCGGATATTGAATGCGGGTTTAACCCAATAATCAAGATGTCAATATCTAACTTAGACTAAAACACACACACACCCCACTTCATGAATTTGATGATTGATTTGTAAGAAATGAGGAAACAAATAAAACTAAATAAACTATCTAAGTGAGAGGTGAGAGAGATTCAGGAGAAGAGTCGCAAGAAGTCGGACAAGATTCGGATGAAAGTCAAGTGAGAGGGATACTTTGGTTCACAAGATTGATAACGATTACTACTAATTATCTACTAGAATGGAAAGTTAATTAACTTCACCCACATACATTAACACTCCAAAGTATAATGCGTCACAATAAGTATAATCGATCACAAGTTACTATGCATCGACTATCTAGCTATGTACGCACTATCTAATTGCGTGTCAATAAACGATTAAGATCGAGGCCTCTAATTCATAAAATTAAACGAAGTTAATTGAACTTGCATTTAAGAAATAATAAGTAATTCATCATAAATCAAATCATGCTTCACAAGTATTCGAATACAAGAGTTAGCTAAAATATTAAATGAACAATAAATGGAAAAGGAAATGATGAGAGAATCCCCCTTTTTAGATGTGGTTCGAGGCAATATCATCGGAAAATATGAGTCTTTAAGGTGCAGCCGATCTCCCCTTATCAAATTCTGGGTCCCCATAGCGACCACCATCATCTTCTCCATTTAGAACTCAACCACCATTAAAACTAAACCCTAGTTTTCTCTCTCTAGCAATCTTCAACCAAAATCAAATCAAACTATATGGGAAGCAAGCCAAGGATGAGGGGAACAAAAGCCCTAAGGTTTCCGTTTTCACCGTCGGACTCGTCATTACCTCCACTTGTAATTTGATTTGCTTGAAGTCATTTTCTCTTGTTTTGGGCACATGAAATGATAGTGATAATTCAATCTTTTTATTCCGAATCACACTCTTGACTCCAAAATAGGTACCTAACAAGAAAAACACATAAAATATTATTGATAACACTCGAAAAGCACTAGTTAGTCTAAGTTAGGCTCTCCAAATGTGACATTTTCGTGTCACATCAAGAATAGACTAATAAATCTTCCACATCAACATAAAATTCTATGCTTAGAGCATCTCCAATTGGATACTCTAACAAACACTCTAAAGTCTTACTTGTCAAGTGGCAATAAAGATTCTTTTTCCTAAGTGTTAATAGAAAGACACTCAAATTTTTTTTTCTCTAATGGTGATCTCCAAAATACCTGTACTTAGTACACATGTTATTCTTAGATTCAATAGATGAAAAGTAGTTAAAAAAACGAGAATATCTATTGGTTAAAGATTTAGAGTGACACTAGAGAGCCTCAAGGAGACACTATAGTTTCAGAGTGTCTCTCTTGAGAGTTTGTATTAATAACTTGGAGAAAATAGTTATTTTATCCCAACTATTTAATGTTATGTTAAGTTCACGATTACGTGATAATCGGAGATAGACATTGAAGTAATGACACGATAATATAACGTGGTTCGGTCGGATACTCACGACCTACATCCGTGGAGAATAATTTCTTTATTAATAATCACCAATACAATTATGAGTTTGATTGGTTACATTGGTCAGACATAACTCAATAATTAAATTCTAGGATCATACTCTTATTTATAGAGAAGTTAGGGTTTAGGGTATCCTAATTTCTCCTGACTAATTTAAGAAACTATATAAAATCTATCTAATAATAATATCTGATATATTACAAGAGATATTCCCAATATATTAAACTAAATATTCTGGATCTTCATATCTTGGAATAGTCTTGATCGTCGGATCTCCTTATCTCATCTGTCTTTTATATCACGTGTTTACACACGTATCTCGATAATTGGACTCATCTTGATTGTCGAATCTCTTCATATCGATTCGTCTTATATCACGTATCCTATTACACCCCCCTCGCAAGTCGGAGAACAAAAATTTTGAAGTGTCTGACTTGGAGCAAAAAAAACTTGCTGATTGTTCTTAGTTATCTTCTTGCGGCTCTCGGATTTTTTGATGCTTGATGAGTGAATGATGGTTCAGTCACAACGAAAACATTAGAAATGCGGTCATAGATTGAACGCAAATCAATGACAACGAAATTAAATGTATTGTTGTCATGCATGTAAAGTTGGTCATTGTATGAACAATGTGAAGAAAATGTTGTGAAGGTGAATGTCGACAAGTAAGTCATTGTCTGGTGAAAATGGTACAGAAATTGATGATGCATAAAATGTCCAGACGTTGACTAACGTCTGAAGAGTCAGGATCAGACATGAAGTCTATAGGGTCAAACCGGCTTAAGGCAGCAGAACCGTTGAGCTCCTGATGGTTCACCAAATGTTCCCCTAACTGGGAGGTCGGCCAGAAGAAACCAACCCCGCAAGACGCCCTTGGCATGGACATATAAACCTTGGGGTCTCCAAAAGAGTGAGGGGGGTCCACACAGGTTCGACCAGTGTCTTACGCCCAGAACTGGGGAGGCAGCAGCGCCAAGCGGCCTATAGACTTAATCCCCGAAACTTCTAGAAAGATCTCAGTCGGCTAAACATCTCGAATTGTTTACGCCAATTTGGACTCCACGTATCTAAAGGAGGAAACTTCTCTTTTAGAGTCTATCACACCGGCAAGATATCTACGAAAAATCCTTGAACTTAGGAACTTCCACTTATCAAAGATCCGGGATAGACTCTGAGGGAAACCTTAGATACTCAAGAGAGGAAACGTTCCCTTCGGATTGACGGCAACCGCCTCACCACCGCCACTAATCACAGTCGGCCTAACATCGCCTATAAAAGGCCACCCACATCGTCCTTCACAAGACACGATCTCTTTACCCAAAAAAGATCACAAGAAACTCAGAGTTCTCATAACTCGTCCCCAAAAGGATCAATCAATATTCATTCTTTTACTGCAAAGAACACACTGACTGCCTTGAGCGTCAGAGCGGTTTTCGAATCCTTTACAGGTTTCCCCCCCTTTGGGAACAGACGAACATAAGTAATGATTAAGGAGCTGGAGCAAGGAGCAAGGAGCGAGAGCCAGGAGCTGGAATAAAGAGAAGCAGAACTGGAAGCAGGAACGTCAGGCTAATCAATCCCCAACATAATGGAGGATTCATACATAACGGAGGCTGTCATGCATCAACTCCCTTTTCATGTTGATCTAACGGAAGACCAATTTTTGACATCAGCATTTGGCGCTAGAAGGAGTGCATCTCTCCAGCAAAACCATCAATTCGGTAACCCGAATCTTATTTATCAAACTTTTCAGACTAACTACTTCCTTGAGTCCCTCAGGCAAACATGTCTTCAGGCGAGCACACCCCACGTGGGTCACCACACAGGCTCCGCAGCTCAGTCGAGCTCATGGCCGAGCTAGAACAAGCCAAAGCTGACTACCTCCGAAGGGATGAGGAGGCAAAACAACTAGAGGAAAGCCTCCGCAAAGCCGAGATGGCCAGGAAAGCCGCGGCACCCGAAGAGAGAGAAGAAAATGAGATACACGCGGAGACTTTTCTCACCTGGTAATGCATTATCTTCCGGAGATCTGACTTTACAACCCGGCGACCTGATGCACTTGGAGAACATCCTGGAGGAATACGGAGCATTAGACCCCAACCGACCGTACATCCCTAAAAAGAAGGGGGTTGGCCAAGGCTGCACGGACGATCCGATCGTCTGCGAAGTGCTCATACATCAGGTAGCAGAGCTAACTCGAGAAAGAGAAAATGAGATATTGTGGGGGAAAGCAGTAATCCATGCACCAACCCCCTCTCTGCCAAGAGATATTTGAATCTGAGAAATCGATGACTTCAAGTGCCCATCACTAGATCATTACCACGGCCTGGAGGACCCGGTGGTGTTCATCAATAACTACACTACATTAATGAACTTATACACGACTAATCAGAACATATGGTGCGTAGTCTTCGCCACAATCCTAAGAGGACCAGCCCAGGCATGGTACCAAGCGCTGGCACCGGAATCAATTAAATCCTTTGGACAACTCGCTCAGGTTTCCTGTGACGCCTTCCGAGGAAGCACCACAATCAAAAGAAAGCCGACGAGTTGTTCAACGTGGTTCAAGGGAAAAACGAGACCCTAGCAATTTATTGGCAGAGATTCCGCAACCTCATAGTGCAGGTCCCCGACCTGGAGCCAAAGGTTGCTTTAGCTGCCCTGTTGAGAGGCCTCAGGCAGGATGATGTCATCAGGGACATCTCTGGCAAGAAACCAGATACCCTGACAGAGCTAATAGAGAGGGTGCAAGAATTCATCAAGAAAGAAGAAAACTACCAACGAATGAAGGAGGTGGCCAACATTCCGTATGAAAGTGAACTGATCCGAAAGAAAGAACGAGAGGAAGTTAGGCCCCACAGGGAACGAGAACGAAGCAAAAGGCCCAGATCTGATTTTGCCACCTATACCCCGTTCGTGAAAGGTAAGGGAAATTTTACAGATACTCATAGCGAAAGGAAAGACAGAACTACCCAGACCCAATGATAAGGAGGAGTTCGGGTTCAGAGACATGACCACATGGTGCGCCTTCCACCGAGGCTACAGTCACAAAACTGATAATCGTCGGCATCTCAAGAACCTCATCGAAGAAATGGTGAGGAAGGGTGAGCTGGACAAATACATCCAGAAGGGGCAGCGACCCTACGAATACAAGAATAAAAGATCATCGAACAAGGCAGGAATCGGATCTGGGCTAGATTCTGACGAACACATCCGACCATCAAGAAAGCAACCAAAGGTCTAGAAGAGCCAGCTGGGGTCATGGGAAACATCAATCCAAATGAGAACAACACAGATATGTCAACGAGGCAAAAAACCCACCAATTTTGTTTATCAAACCCAGTGTGGTGACGCCACCCATTCTCTTCATCGACGATGACCTAGTGGGGGTAATAACTAGGGGTGGGAATCGGTCCGGACCGGTCGGTATCGGACTCTAACTTCATCGAACCGGTCGACTCGGACATAAACTGTTGGTGACCACCTATTTACTCGGGCGGACTCGGACGGTCACTCTCAAGAATTCTTTGTCCATTGACCGTCCAAGACCGTTTATTTTACCGGTCCAGTCGGACACCGGACGGTCTCGGTCCGGACTTTCCAATAAATTTACTTAATTCAGAACTTTATTTTTATTACCACAAACAAAATTACTTACAAATGAAGATGTTTAGCCAAGAAATCAAAAGTAAATATAAAAAAGAAAAAACACAGTGGATCATCATTTGACAAGATATAATTAAGCCATGCACTAATGTTTGGTCTTCCAAAGGACTATAGCCAACGATCATCATATATTCATATGTCTATAAAATTCAACGGTCAACTTCTGAAAATGAGGACAGTTTAGTCGGTCAACCTATTCGGTCACTCGTAACCAGTCGGTCAGCGGTCGGTCCTTCGACATAGAATTTTGACCGTGACCGTCCGCCAATTCTTTCGGGCCGGTCGGACACTGACCGTTATGACCATCGGGTGTCCATGGACACTTTTTATCTCGGTCGAACGGGTCGGATAGCGGTCTTCCGGATCTTTTTCCCACCCCTAGTAATAACCCCACACGCGGACCCACTGGTGATAACTGCAGTAGTAGTCAATTAGAGGGTAGGGCGCATCCTGATCGAACAGGAAGCTCGACTGAAGTCATAAGCCAAACATGCTTCCAAAAGCTCGGGGTAAGTATTCACCATCTCAGATCATCTAAGTCTTGCTTGACAGGGTTCGGCGACAATCAAGTCGAAAACGACGGGACAACATCGCTACCCGTACTAATAGGAGAAGGAGAAACGAAGAAGGCGATAATGTTAAATTTCGCCATAGTCGACAAGATACATGCCTACAACATCATACTGGGCAGGAACTTCCTGAGAGAGTCAGGGGCGATAATCTCTATGAACCACCTCATGATGAAATTCCCAATCTCGGGAATGAATCACATAGGAACGGTTAGAGGGAACTAAGAAGTAGGCAGAGAATGTTACCAAATGTCCGCCCAGGGATATGAAGAGGAGACAACTAACCCGGCCACCGTTGGAGGAGATAAAGTGTTCTACGAAGATTCCACGGCAGACATGCAGGACTGAAAAGCAAGAACCACGTAGGTTACCATCACTTCTGATTTGTTTTTAATTATTTTGCGAATAAAGCCGTTAGGCGGGAGAAGTAGCGCTACAAGCTACATAGTTTATGAATACACAAAACATTTTAGCAAAAAGGCGACACCATAAAAGGAGGAGTCCTAGTCAAACTCACTTTGCTTCGGCGAAACAGGTAGCTCTGGTACCTAAGGCGACGACCAGAAGCCTCAAGGAGCAGTCCTAGTTAAACTGAAACTTTACTTGAGTAAAACTGACCCTTCACCAAGGCCCCAAGGAGGAGTCCTAGTTAAACTGACCGTGCTCAAGCCGGCAAATTAGGCAGCTATGGTAGCTACGGCAATGACCAGAAACCTTACAAGGAGAAGTCCTAGTTAAACTCACTTTACTCGACCCACTGAAGATCCTAAGGAGAAGTCCTAGTTAACCTACAACCCTCGCAAAGGTGACCGGGGGTATAAGGAGAAGTCCTTGCGAAACTAGTCATGCTTCGGTAGACAAAACAACCCTGGTAGCAAAAGCAACGACCGGGGGTACGGGAGGAGACCCGGCCAAAACTAGTTGCGCTCAAGCTGACGAAACCAGCCTTGGAAGCGAAAGCAACGACCAGGGGTCCAGGGAAAAGTCCTAGTTAAACTAGTTGCGCTCAAGCCAACGAAATTAGCCCTGGTAGCGAAAGCAACGACTAGGGGTCTAAGGGAAAGTCCTAGCTAAACTAGCTGCGCTCAAGCTGACGAAACCAGCCCTGCAAGCGAAAGCAACGACCAGGGGTCTAAGGAGAAGTCCTAGTTAAACTAGTTGCGCTCAAGCCAACGAAATTAGCCCTGGTAGCGAAAGCAACGACTAGGGGTCTAAGGGAAAGTCCTAGCTAAACTAGTTGCGCTCAAGCCAACGGAACTAGCCCTGGTAGCGAAAGCAACGACCAGCGGTCCAAAGAGAAGTCCTAGCTAAACTGGTTAAGTTCAAACCAACAAAAAACAACCCTGGGAGCGGCAACCATGATCAGGTGCAAAATCCATACCCGAAAAGCATTCAAAGCTAAGCAGTTACACTAATTTGGGTTTATTTTGCAGAAGGAATTAGTAAGCCTAGGTCATACTAGAGTAAATCTAAGCTATACTTTTTGCAGGGTCGATCATTTGGAGCATGCGTAGTAAGATTAGGGAAACTGCATTAGTAAGCATAGGATTAATCAAATTGACTGCTTGTTTTGATATATACATACATACATACATACATACATACATACATACATACATACATACATACATATATATATATATATATATATATATATATATATATATACAGGGAAACGTCATTCATGAACAACTATGGCACATCGGAAGAAGAGGAAGGAGCAGAAGGAGGACCGCCAACGACCACCGAGGCCTTGATAATCACGACAAGTAACCGACCACCCCCACGACGGCGAACCAAAAACCCGACGGTCGAAAAAAGAACAGGTTCAGAGGCACTTGTCACGTCGATTAATAAATAAACCAGGGAATAGAGAGGATTGGCTACGACCAACGCCGAGAGATTGTCGTCATCCAGAAGGTCCCGAGGACGAAAGATCTCAATGAAACCTTCACCGGCCAATTCCATGCACAGGTTCTCAACAAAGGAATCATCGTCATTCAGGATCTTGTAGAAAGAGACCCTCACGTCGGCACCACGAAGAGTTCCATTAACCATTAGGAGACTCATGGCGAGAATTGCAAGATACTCGTACTTTACTTTCAGGCATATTTATAGCACGAAGGGCAATCATGAATGGACACGGTCACTGAAGAGTCACGACGAACATAATAGAATGTAAGACCAATAGATTGGCGCGCAAAAAGGAAATATCAAGAGAAACAACATAAAGGCGAAAATTAATTTCATTAATTTTCAAAACAAGACCTATTACAGAAGAAATTGCGGAAAAGGACACCGAGACGAGCGTTCAGGCCTATTACAGAACAAAATGCAAAATCAAAATAAAACCCTCGAAAGGAAGTCGAGGGCAAGGAAAAAACCAAAGAACGTGAATGGCTAGAAGAGCAGTCGCGCAATTCGGTTGGAGAAAAGCTGAGGAGCTACCAAGAACCCCTCTCTAGAAGAGCTGCCAAGACAAGAAGACAACCAAGAAAAATAACCCCCTTGTCATCATCACCTTGCCCTGAGCATCCCATCTGGAGGCATCACTGGTAAGCCTACTTCTTGTGGAACCTACCTAAATGGGACATGTGATTACCACGACCATTATGGAGAAGTCCACCATTTACCACCGTCATTATGGAAAAACGTCCCTCAAGCAGGTAACTAGCATGAAATCGAACTGAGGCCTCATCTTGGACCTTCGATAGAACCAAGAGATAAAGGAAAAAGAGTTGGAAAATAGTGTGAAAGGAGGGATACTGTTGATCACCTTTCGGTGATGAGGAGCTAAAGAACCAAAGTAGGTTATTTATATTGGGAAGGAATAGCCAAAAGCCTTCTTGAAAACAGGTGAGGGGTCATTAAAGCAAAGACCAAACAAATCTCGAGAACGTTCAAACGACTAAAGGATACGCACAGCTCAAGACGGGTCAGATTCGAAGAGATATCAACGGGTTACGAGGAAACACATCAACTCCCCCACTAACTAAGCGCCACGTATCCACGCATGATGAGGGAACTGCCGTGTGCAGTTACCTAAAAGTCTATCGCCGAAAATGCGTGATCAAACGATCGGATCTATGACGTCACATGCGTGGATACGTGGGAAGAAATTAATTGCTTGAGCAGAACTAGAAATGTGTCTCGGGTGAACAAACTATGCGTTCTTCGATGCAAGACTTGAATCAGTTATGGCAAGTACAACCCTAGAGAAAAGAGGTCTTACCATCAACAATATCTACCAGCTCGGTGCTAATCAGCCTAGGAATACGCAGCTTTGGGAAACCAAAAGAAAGACCGAGGTTCACGTAACAGCTCTGGTCCAGGTAAAATCCTTGACTTCAAGGTCTTCAATGTTTCGAACACACGAGTTACTTCTACTCCTTAGTCTCATTAGACTAAGGAGTGGCTGGACTCGTGATGACGCATAAAATGTCCAGACGTTGACTAACGTCTGAAGAGTCAAGATCAGACCTGAAGTCTACAGGGTCAAACCGGCTTAATGCAGCAGGACCGCTGAGCTCCTGATGGTCCACTGAATGTTCCCCTAACTGGGAGGTCGGCCAGAAGAAACTAGCCCTGCAAGACGCCCTTGGCATGGACAGATCAACCATGGGGTCTCTAAAAGAGTGAGGGGGGTCCACACAAGTTCAGCAAGTGTCTGACCCCCAGAATTGGGGAGGCAGCAGCGCCAAGCGACCTATCGACTTAATCCCGAAACTTCTAGAAAGATCTCAGTCGGCTACACATCTCGAAGTGTTTAAGTCAATTTGGACTCCACGTATCTAAAGGAGGAAACTTCTCTTTTAGAGTTTATCACACCGACAAGATATCTACGGAAAATCCTTGAACTTAGGAACTTCAACTTATCAAAGATCTGGGATAGACTCTGAGGAAAACCCTAAATACTCAAGGGAGGAAACTTTCCCTTCGGATTGACGGCAACCACCTCACCACCGCCACTAATCACAGTCGGCCTAACATCGCCCATAAAAGGCCCCCCACATCGTCCTTCACAAGACACGATCTCTTTACCCCAAAAAGATCACAAGAAACTCAGAGTTCTCATAACTCACCCCCCAAAAGGATCAATCAATATTCATTCTTTTACTGCAAAGAACACCCTGATTGGCTTGAGCGTCGGAGTTATTTTCGAACCCTTTGCAGGTTTTCCCCCTTTGGGAACAGACGAGTAAGAGCAAGGAGCTGGAGCAAGGAGCAAGGAGCAGGAGCAAGAGCTGGAATAAAGAGGAGCAGCGCGAGAAGCAGAGCTGGAAGCAGGAACGCCAGGCTAATCAACCCCCAACATATCGAAGGATTCATACATAACGGATGCTGTCATGCATCAACTCCCTTTTTCATGTTGATCTAACGGAAGGCCAATTTTTGACATCAGCAGAAATGACCTGATGAGTAACAACATAATGTGTTTTGTTTAAATCGGCAAGAAATCATTGTCAGAATGCCAAAAAAATATTGGACAAGGGATTGATTGTCAGAAAAATAGTGTAAGAGTCTAAAATAGATTGAGCAAGTAACAACACAAAAGGTTTCGTTGTTATGGTTGACGTGAAATTCATTAATTGTCAAAAAAAGTGCAAGATCACAGATATAATTCAAGAATTAAAAGTCAAAATAGAGATATTCTAAAGTCAAACAAATAATTTGGTAGGAAAGAGAAGTCATCATAGCCAAAGTATGATTCCGAAATTGTCACGGATGAATCCGGAAAGAAATAGATGAAAATGATCTATGTAGTGTCACCGGTCGAATAGAAAAAGTGACAGAAAAATTACGTCACAACTTGTGGCAGTTGGTTATAAGTGGCAGGAACAAAAAACGATCACAAAATATAATCTATTTCCAACAACAGAAAACTGTGGCAAAATAATAGTGTATGGTTGCAACAAGTTGTGGGAAAGGTAACAGAATTGAGTCGCCACAAAAAACTGTAACAAGGGGAATAGTGACAATATGAAACAGTGTCACTTTCTTTTGGATAGAAAACCGTGACTGTGTGCAAACTGTCACACTGATAGAATAATGTCGATGTTGAAAGTAAGTCGTCACAAAACAAATTGGGGAAATTAAAAACTCCAAAAAAAACTAGGGGTTTCCCAAACTTGGGTTTCCTAATCTTTAAGGATTTCAGTAGAAAGTCGATTGGAAGCCGAGCGAAGGATTTATACCGACTAGGTCTTAGAGTTCGCAAAGATTGTTTTGAGAAGAGAAGAAATTGTCGATTAAGGCTAACTCGACGTAGTCGACAAAGAACTCTAGAAAGTGAATGACCGGAGGAAGACTAAAGTCGAGAAGAAAAAGCTCGATTCTTCATCAAATAGAAAAGGAAATCATTGGTGGTTTGGCCAAATCTGTGGAAGCAACAATTGGTAATGGAAATCTCAGCGAAAAGTGCAGCAAAGCAAACCCTAGGGTTTATGTCGCGGGAAGAAGGAGAAAGTGGACCGTATTGGGGTTCAGGGTTGGTCGAGTCTGAATTCTGGCTTAGTCACGGGTTGAAAGACTCGGGGTTATAAATGAGACTGCGGTCAATCGTGGCTGATTGTGGTCAGCGTGGTCTGTTGACCTCGGGTTGTTTGGTTGCGGGTTTGATAAAAACTGGGACAAGCTCTGGTCCGTAACGGGGTAAATACGGTTCTGATTGCTTGAAAACGAACCAGATCTGAGATTTTGGTTCTGAAACTTGTGTTTTCAATTTTAGACCTAATTTAGGGCTCAAAAAAATTTATTATTAATGGAGAAGTTACATTTGTTGAAGAGGAAACCCTTGATGCTTCATTGATGAACTTCGATAAATCCTAAAGAATCAATTAAATAATCTCGGTATCCTATTCTTGCCTAAAAATTCTCTTCTATTTTTACTTGATTTTTCCATCCTGAAGATAAAACGTAATCACAAGAATAATCTTGGAAAATTTAAACAAAAAAAAAATCATTGAACAATAATATAATCACAACCATAAAGAAAAGTTGGAATTTTGCGGAAGCATAAGTCAAGATCAATTAACCTGCTCATGATACCATGTTAAATTCACGATTATATAATAATCAGAGATAGACATTGAAATAATGACACATTAACATAACGTGGTTCAATCGGATACTCACAACCTATATCTACGGATAACAATTTCTATATTAATAATCACCACATACAATTGTTGGTTTGATCGGTTACATTAATCAGGCATAACTCAATAATTAAACTCTAGGACCTTACTCTTATTTATAGAGAAGTTAGGGTTTAGGATTTTCTAGTTTCTCATAACTAAACTAGGAAATTAAGAGGGGCTAACTAATCTGAGATTTTGAAGAAATTTTTTTTTTTTTAATGGTTCTAAGATGAAGATGAAGAGAAGTTATGAATGAATAGTAATTATGAACCAAAGAAAGTTTTGAAGAATAAAGAAAGAAGAAAGTTCAACAAAAAAAAAAAAAGAAAGATGAAAAATAAAAAAGATGAAGAACTTGAGGAACAATAATGGAGGCCTAATGGAGTTGCTTACAAGTTTTAAAAAATAATTTTTTTTGTTTGATCCCTAGAAAGATTTTGTAGTTTCCATTTATTAGAATAATTAATTAATAAGTCATATAAAATTTGAAATTATTTTTTAAGTCCCTAAATTTGTTTCTCTATAACAATTTACAAATAAATTGGTCAAACCAAATTGACTAACTTTTTTCCTGCACCTTGAAAAATATTCTTATTTCTCCAAAAGGCTTGCCAAAAGTTTTATATGCACATACCGTGTTGGTTATATCTTCTCCAAAGATTATCTAATAACATGTTTATACTCAGTTATATATCACTATTAGGGCAAGTCCAATGTGGGGCTCGGGCTCCCAATTTTGAGAGCCCTTGATTTTTAGGAGCCTCGGGGCTTTTTTCAATTCCAACGTCGGGCTTCTAACAGGGGCTCCCAAATCTAAATTATGTACGTGTGTGATGTACGTGTGCGGACTTTTAATTTCAATTTTCAACTATAAATTATTAATTTCAAATATAAAATTGAAATTTAATATTATGTTAGAGAGAGAGAAGGAATTATGAAAAGATGAAAAAAATTAAAAAAAGAAAAAATTAGGGAAATGATTGGAAAAACAAATTTAAAACAATTTATATTTTTTAAAAAAAAAAATTAGTTTAAAAGAAAAATAAAAAATAAAATAAAAAGAAGTGGGTGGATCCCCTTATTAGGGGATCCACCCCAAATATGGCCGTTGGGAGACCCCCAACGGCCATATTTGGGGTTGAGAGCCCCCCAGCCCCTTTTTAGGGGATCCACCCCAAATATGGCCGTTGGGAGACCCCCAACGGCCATATTTGGGGTTGAGAGCCCCCCAGCCCGGGCTCCCATTTGGTAGCTAGGGAGCATGGGGCTCCCAGCTCCACCGGGAGCCCAACCCCGGGGCTTCCGGGTTAGACTCCGTGGGCTGGGGCTGGGGCTCCCAAATTTTAAATTTGGGAGCCCCAGCCCCCCACATTGGAGTTGCTCTTAGTCCCTGAAATGTCTTTAATTTATTATTAAGAAATCTGTCTTGGTGCACTTTATTGCATACATGTAGATTGTGAAAATTAGTCTATCATACAGGTACTACAATCTCTTTCATAAGAATTAGAACCAGCAGCCGTTCTTGTATATTAATTCTTCCTTATTTTTAAGATTACAAGTTTTATGATTGATTTTTTTTTGAAGCAATGATATGTTCTTAATTGTATTAAGAAAATTGGGCGAGAAAGGGCAAGAAAGAAAAGGAAAATAAAAAAAGACGATGAAACCAGTATAAAAGATATATAGAGAGAGCACAAAATTTGAAGTAGATACATTTTCTGCTTTTGTTGGGTCCGTTAAAAGATTTAATTTATATGTATACATGTGGATACCTGTCTCATCCACTTTCAAGTAAGAGTTCTGGAGTCAACGGTTGGTAGCCCAAGTGGTTCCAAGGTGTTGCCATAAACTCCAGAAACTCTTGGAGGTCCCAGATTCAAATCTCAGAGAAAGTGGAATCTTTGGTTATTTGAATTGGGATTACTAGGGTATAAATAATGTGGTAGTGTAGTTGGGCTTTAGGCCATTATCTAGTTGGGCTATAGGTCAGGTTATGTTAGAGATTGAGTGGGCTATAGGCAAGGTCATGTTGGAAGTTTGAGTGGGCGGGTAGCAAGCTTATCACATCCTTGATGTATTCAAATGCCAATTGTAACGACAATGTAATCGGTTCTCAAAAAAAAGTAAGAGTTCTGCAACTTCGCAAGCTTTTTTAATAATTATGCTCGAAAAAGTCTTTACAAAGCCATTTTACATATTGTGCACAATTGGCAAGGAACTTTCTAAGCTCTTCATCTTTGTCTTTTTCCTTAGAGATAAGTAGGATTAACCTAATTTGATCATCTACATCAGATAAGAAATGAGGTACAAAAATACATAGAGGGAAACTTGAGTCTTCTCTAATTGCTCGGGGTGCTAATAAAATTCTAAATTCTATTGTCTCTAATTGTCCAATGGCTCAGGTGCTAATAAAATTCCAAATTTCTATCGTCTCTAATGGTTCAAGCATGAGCCTCAGACTTAAATCCTATTGGGCCTCCCATTGTGAAGCTCTTTACTAAAGGTGACTTGAGGCAAATGTGACCAGTTGCCCCTTCCAGTGTGAAGCTCTCTACTAAAGGTGACTTGATGCGAATGTGACCGATAGTCCGTGATATAGAGTGTCCATCGACGGTGTCATTACTCGAGGATGTCAGACAGATGTGGTGGGGAAGATGATATAGAGCGTCCACTGGGTGGTGTCGTGATATAGAGTGTCCACCAGCCGGTGTCGAGATACAGAGTCATGGAAGTATTTAGATCTGTAATTTTGGATGGTTTCATTAGAACACCTAAAAACAAAGACAGGAAGGCGCCTATAGAGGTGCCCTACTTACATGTCGGTTGCTATCATCCGTCAGATAAATCGAACGGTTTATAATGATTTAATTGACTGAGAACTTTCTGGAAGCCAGTTCTAGAGTATTCTTCTCGTGTGAGCTACTCTATAATATATTTACAACTCATACCAGTCAATCAAAATCAATAATAGCCGTTGATTTCACATCTCTTTTACCTCCTATAAATACTAGTCTAAAATACATTCCGAGTCAGTCTTTGCTTATTTATTTCATTCATCGAAGGAAGAGGAAAGAGAAACTCAAAAAAACAAACTCGTGAAAATTTCACAAACGCCTCTTTGATTTCGGAATCCATCAGGGTTTCAATCTCATCTCTGAATTCATTAGGTCATTGACGGTGGTAATTGATATACAGGGTATGTTTTTGATCTATTAGGATCTGTTTTTGTTTTGTCTGAATTCATATAATTGGAAATTGTTAGGATCTGGGAATTGGAGTTAGGGTTTTGATGTTGGTGTTTTGGTTTTTGATTTTGCAGGATTTCGTTGTGTTTTGATAAATTGAGCAAAGATGTTTGGAAGAGCACCTAAGAAAAGTGATAACACAAAGTACTATGAGGTTCTAGGGGTTCCTAAGACTGCTACACAAGACGATCTAAAGAAGGCTTATAGGAAAGCTGCCATTAAGAATCATCCTGATAAGGGAGGAGATCCAGAGAAGGTAAATTCAACATAATTCTATTTCTATTTAATATGATTTGAGCATAGTTTCATCTTATGTGATGTTTGGGTTATTAAGTTGAATTGGTTAGATAGTTTTTGGCCTTGATTGCTTAGACACAAATTACTCAATCCTTAGTATTGGATGCAAGTTGATGAAGACATGCTCAGTGTTATGAAGCTTTAGTAGTACTTAACAATGGGTGTCTGTACTTGATGTTTGTCCCTTGATTTGGGGTTCCTGTAATAATGTGAATCTGTTTATAGGTTTAGAATCATGAAAAGTTATCCTGTTTGTTTGGGTAATTTATTTCAATTGACTTGGTCTCTCCATTGCTTAACGATGCCGCTCTTGTTGGTGGGTATCTTGATGTTTAATTGTTTGATTTGGGAAGTCTGCAATAATGGGAATCTATTAACAGTACTTGAAACTAGAGTTCACATGGGTTTCTCTGTTTTGGTCACATGATATTCATGTTAAAACTTTATTTGATCTCTTGATTTGTTTGTTCTTCTAGGTTGATTTGTTTGGTCACATGATATTCATGTTAAACTAGTTATGGTGGTAATGATTTATATGTTTGCAGTTCAAGGAGTTGGCTCAGGCTTACGAGGTTCTGAATGACCCAGAGAAACGTGAAATTTATGATCAATATGGTGAGGATGCTCTCAAGGAAGGAATGGGTGGGGGTGGTGGTGGCCATGACCCCTTTGACATCTTTTCATCTTTCTTTGGTGGTGGAAGTCCTTTTGGTGGTAAGGGTTATGATTTTTCCAATCTCTTCGATTTTCTTGGGCTAAAGATAATCCAATATTACTAAAATTGCCAACAATCCCCTGGTTGCTTATTAGGTGGTGGCAGCAGCAGAGGAAGGAGACAACAGAGGAGGGGAGAAGACGTTATGCATTCTTTGAAGGTGTCTCTTGAGGATCTTTACAGTGGCACATCAAAGAAGCTTTCCCTTTCTAGAAATGTTATCTGCTCCAAGTGCAGTGGGTGAGTCTTTCAAAACATAGGCGAATTTTGGATCATTTGTTCATGCTATCTATCTGTTCTTAAAACATTTGAATTTTGAATTGTGGGTTTGTTGAAATCGTTCATAGTCAGTATTTTATGTTGAATCTTATTGTGTTTCAGAAAAGGGTCCAAATCTGGTGCTTCAATGAAGTGCCCAGGCTGTCAAGGTTCTGGTATGAAGGTATCAATCAGGCACCTAGGTCCTTCTATGATCCAGCAGATGCAGCATCCTTGCAATGAGTGCAAAGGAACTGGGGAGACCATTAATGACAAAGACCGGTGCCCTCAATGCAAAGGTGACAAGGTTGTCCAAGAGAAGAAGGTATTGGAAGTTCATGTCGAAAAAGGAATGCAGAATGGTCAGAAGATTACCTTTCCCGGAGAGGCGGACGAAGCTGTAAGTAACTTATGGTTTCGCTCTTGTTCTCTTTTCTCAGTGCTATAGGTACTGTCAGTCATTTATGTTCGAGTCTTGAGTAAAGTTGTCGCTGAGAACGGGTTTATTCAGACTTTATGTGGGTGGTCTGAACTTCTTTTTCTTGTTTGCAGCCTGAGACGATCACTGGCGATATAGTATTTGTGTTGTCACAGAAAGACCACCCCAAGTTCAAGAGAAAGGGTGACCATTTATTTGTCGAGCACACACTGACTCTGACTGAAGCCCTATGTGGGTTTCAGTTTGTATTGACCCATTTGGATGGTAGGCAGCTGCTCATCAAGACCAACCCTGGGGAAGTTGTCAAGCCTGGTAAGCTGCAACTTTTTCATTGATAAAAAAGATTTCAGATATGTCATTATATTTTTGTGGTGGTATTGTTAAAACTAATAACAATATGAATATGTAGATTCATTCAAGGCGATAAATGATGAAGGAATGCCGATGTACCAAAGGCCATTCATGAGGGGAAAGTTATACATTCATTTCAC
This sequence comes from Eschscholzia californica subsp. californica, assembly GCA_002897215.1. Classification (NCBI taxonomy): domain Eukaryota; kingdom Viridiplantae; phylum Streptophyta; class Magnoliopsida; order Ranunculales; family Papaveraceae; genus Eschscholzia; species Eschscholzia californica. The sequence goes on along the minus strand of BEHA01002077.1, from coordinate 458,299 downwards.
CGTGGATTTCCCTGACTCTTTAACTCCGGAGCAGTGCAAGGCACTGGAAGCAGTGTTGCCGGCTAGGGCAGCAAAAACTCAAATGACAGATATGGAGCTGGACGAATGCGAGGAAACAACACTCCATGATGTGAACATCGAGGAAGAGATGAGGAGGAAACAAGCTCAAGCTCAAGAAGCATATGATGAGGATGAAGATATGCCTGGTGGTGCTCAAAGAGTTCAATGTGCCCAGCAGTGAGAAGGGAGTTAATGACCTAAATTTGCTTGATCTGATTTGTTAAGAGGGAGGGAGGGAGGAAGGAAAGAGAAGAAGAATCTTATATAGTAGTATCTTTTTCCATAAGCAATTTCATTGTTTGTTGCTAGTACTGTTTAGACAGAGAAATTGCAAGCTAGACTTGAAGAATTATTATTAGAAATGAAACAGTATAATTTGTTGTTATTGCTGTTTGTCTTTTTTTTGTCTGCTCCCAATGAGTTCGTGGTGGTACTCCTAAAACTGGAAGTGTTCTCTTATCAGAACATTTCCAGTAAATAGAAGTGCATCACCTCCACCGAGCCATGAAACACATTTCACCAGCTAACCCCTTGGGCATGTAGGGTATTTGCATTTGTCTGCAGCGGCAAGGCGCAAATAAGAAGCGAGCTACATGAGCATCTAGGGGGTGGCGAAATATCTTTCTTATTGTTAAGCACACAACCATCGGAACATACTGCTTGCATGAAGATGTCTTGTATATGTTCCACTGTGGTGGTGTCTGAGCGATCACCATCTACCGAAAATATGGTTGAAGTGAATCAAAAGAAGCTTGTATTTGGCCAAAGAGAACATTCTGCTGGCAAAAAGAGTAACTGGTTCAAAGCTGTGTTCTCTCTTATCAAAACATTTCCCTTGGATAAAAGTCTCAAGGGAACGTACGTGAGGCCCTTGGCACTCGCTAGCGATCCGTATGGCTGTAATAGAAACATCTTGATCTGCACTCCTGTAACCGAAACACCTTTCACCAACTAGACCGTTGGACAAGTATGGCAATTCATGTAGGGCATCCGCATTTATCTGCAACGACAACGCGAACACTGGTCGTCCTCTCTCTAGCACACGCACACGACTAGCTAATAAGAAGTGAGCAGCCTGGGCATCTACTGATGGGTGCTCATCCTCTCCTGTCTACTCTTTTTTTGTTTGTTGAAATATGTAATTTTTTTTGGTTAAGACAAACCTTCTTATTGTTAAGCATACCACCATCGAAATATATTGTCTGTCCGCCTAGGTGGTAGAGTTCCAAGCTAATTGGTCAATCGGTTTTGAGGGATGGGGTGGTACTCATCTTTCTGCAACAAACACATGACTTGCGATTAACATGTTTCAAGCTCCGAGTTTGGATGTGTTGTAACATATTCCATCTGAGTAGGTTGTCTTTGCACCCTTTGTTTAGGACTTGGTTCAGATTTCGTACAAATGATGTATAAAGTGATGTCTGAGCTTTCACAATCTCGCGAAAAATATGGTTGAAGCGAATTGTGGAAAGTTGTATTTGACTAAAAAAAAAAAATATTATGACGATAAAAAGAGTCACCAGTATAGTCGTAACAAGATTTTGATTTTGCATATTGACATTATGTATCATTTGTAAGAAATTCGAACTATGTTGTACACAAAGACTCCAAAGAAAACCTACTTATATAACAAAGAAGAAATTCAATAAATGCATAATAGAGGGAGTCTTATGTGAAGATGTGCACACGAGTATTAAATTTTAATCTTATTTGTAGTTCTATCCTCAAGCGGTCATAACCCAGACGTTCCATCCATCTTCTTCCTCGGAAGTAAACCATTTTAAATCTTCAACAAAAAAAGGTTATAAAACTTCAACAAAAAAAAAAAGTAAACCATTTTAAATTTAAATTATTTTGTTTTTTCTTTTCTCTTATTAAATGAGAATAATGGCCCTCGTATTCCCTCAAATTTAATGATAAATTAATGAGAATATCTAACAGACAAATGATTTCATGATAATCAAATATGTGGTCTCTGTCTATCTATTGGATTTTTATATCAACAAAAAGTGGTTCAATCTTTTAACAAAAAAAAAAAGTGGTTCAATCAATAATTGAGTTTGTGGAAATTAAATCACTGTTCATCCAAGAAATGGGGTTTTTCCATGCTTTCCCCAAGTCAACAGCTCCCCACCTCTCTCTCTCCTAAAAGTCTCAATTCAGCCTATGGCTGACCAGAGCTCTTGTTCAAAAGTTCCTTCTCTTTTGTGATTGCCCAGTAAGTTGTCAATGTCAACCCCTCTCCCTCTCTCTCTCTCTCTCTACATGTCAACCCTTTCTTTCTCTACCAATCCATAAGATATAAAACCACAAATCCCTTACTCAGTTCTTGCTGATAAAGTCTTGTTCATTCAAACCCTTATACAGTAATCACTACCAAAATCCAAACCCCACTCCTTAATTCCCCTGGCCTGTACTAACAAATCATGAATAGTACAGTTCCCTCTGATAATGGTCTTGACCTTTATAACAACAACATCAATGGATTCAAATTCTTCATTGGCATATCAGTTGGAGTAATTCTCCTCATCACCACCATTGTTATATCTTCCTTTTACTGCACACGAATTCAAAACCCACCTCGACGAAACATCCATAACCATGAAGAAGAAGAAGATCATAATCACAATATTGATGTTCATGAACATGAAGAAGAAGGTTTAGATGAAGTCACACTTCAAAGCTACCCAAGACTTCTTTTCTCAGAAGCTAAGCTTCAAAATAAGCATAGTACTAGTTTATGTTGTTCAATTTGTTTGGGTGATTATATTAGTACTGATATAGTTAGATTATTACCTGATTGTGGGCATCTTTTTCATCTCAAATGTGTTGATCCTTGGTTGAGGAGCCACCCAACTTGTCCAGTTTGTCGATCTTCGCCACTTCCGACACCTCAATCGACACCGCTGGCTGACACGGCAATTGTCTCTATGATCCGGATGGTATAATTTAGAGTAGATCAATCATATACCCAGGTTGGTTTTTAAGTTGTTTTTATTTGATTTATCATGAACTGGTTCATGATTTCATTTAAGTGTTAATATTTTTATGTTTTTGTTTATAATTAGAAATCAAATTAGTACACACAAATGAAAGAATCAAAGATGATTAAGTGTTGATCTTGGGAGATAATTTTCTCGTGTACAAGATTTAGGAATGCAATTAGGCAAAATTAACAACTTTGGGGATTGATGAGTAATAGATATAGGCTGCGGTTTTGGGGAATAAAAAAAATTCTTCGGGGAATAAAAATTTAGTCAATAAATATTGAGTCAGAGGCATATTTTTTTATGGTCAAAAAATTGACTTGATCAAACATCGCCCCCATAATCTTCATCTTCTTTCTCCCTATCTCTCTCTCTCTCTCTTTATTTATCTCTCTCTCTCTGCTATTGCTCTCTCTCCCACTGCCTCTCACCATCTCTCTCTTCTTCTCTTTTTTTTTTTTTGACGAGAGATCTCTTCTTCTCTTAGTCTCCCTTTCCCAATTCCTCATTGTTTATCCCTTACCATCTCTCTCTATTACTCTCACTATCCATGTCTCTCGATCTCTCATTGTTTCTCAATCGATCTCTCATTGTTTCTCAATCGATCTTTCATTGTTTCTCTCCCTCTCTCAAACAGACATCGTTACGACAAATGGAAGTGTTCTCTTCGTCGCAACCTGACATCAAGGATGGTTTCTGGTGAGACCATCCTCGAGGATTTTCGTGGTCACAAAACTTTTTGCCCCCATGACCATTTCGTGGCTACAAAACGTTTCATGGCCACGAACTCTGTGATTTTTACGGAATGATCTATACAAATCGAGAGAGAGGGGGAGAGAGAGTGATTGCGAGAAAGAGAGATAAAGACTGTGAGAGAGATATAGATAGTGAGAGAGAGAGAGAGATGTTTACAACGGGAGAAATAATGAGAGTGATCTACAATGAAAGAGAGATCTTGAGTGAGAACGATAGATAGTTAGTGAGAGAGATAAAGAGAGAGAAAACAAAAAGCAATAATAGAGAGAGAGAGAGAGAGAGAGAGAGAGAGAGAGAGAGAGAGAGAGAGAATGGGAGAGAGAAAGTGGGTAAAATGAGTTAGAGAGAAGAAGAGATGAAAGAGAAGAAGTGACAATAGTGGTCGGAATGGTGGTGGTGGGAAGTTGTGATCGTGAAGGTGATAAAGTAGATGAAGATTACGGAGCAATGTTTGATCAAATGAGTTTTTGGACCAAAATAAAATATGCCCCGGAGAATATACAAAAAAACATGCATTCCCTATAAAATTTATTCCCCGGAGATTATTCTTTATTCCAAGCCGCGGCCTAAACTAAAATCAATTAAAATGGTGAAATGACTTTATAAACTAACCAATATAAATCATATATAAAGATAAAATTAAAATAAAGATTAAAATTTAAAATAAAAATAAGACATGCAAACCAATATATTTATAAAAGTAACATAAATATAGAAACTAGAATTTTTTTTGAAATTTAAAATTAAAATTAACAAATTGGAAACTAAAGACAACTGATCTAAAAGTTGAAGATTTAAAATATTAGAAAATATAAAACATTAATAAGAATTATTAAGTATTTTATCAAACACTCGAGGTTAGGTCGAATCAAATCCCTTACAGTATATCGTAAAATCTTTAAAGAAATTTTCATACTAGGCATAGCTGATTCCGACGATTGTAAACTTTGAGGATGTTAAGATTTGATGATCTTTTTGGTGGTATTTAACCTCGAGAAAAGTGGTCGTGTTACTTTCGCTCTTAAACTTTAAGTTTCCGAATTTTAATAAACTAAAATCAATTAAAATGGTAAAATGATTTTTTAATAAAATAAACTAATAATTCAATTTTAATGTTTAAAATTGTAGATAAATTAAATTTAAAATCATAATAAAAATGTGTAAACTATTTATAAATAAGAAAGTGAAAATAATAATTAAACACTTAAATCAAAAATTAAAATAAAACTACAAAAATGAAGTGTAAAGTTGTGATTTAAAGATTGACTTTTTAAACTAAAAAAATGTAAATCTTATATAAAGATAAATTAAAATAAAGATTAAAATTTAAAATTAAATAACAGATTATAATTTAAAATCAAAATAAAACATGCAAACCAATATTAAATTAGAATTGACATAAATATGAAAATTTAAAACTATAACAAAAAAAATTTAAAATTAAAACTAAAAATTTAAATTTAGAATTAAAGTTAACAAATTGGAAACTAAAGACAAAAGATCTAAAAGTGAAAATTTAAAATGTTAGAAAGTATAAAACAAAAGTAATCATTATTTTATCAACATTAATAAAAATGATTAATTATTGAAATTAGCTGGGTAACAAAAAGTACACAAATGATACAAATAGCAAGTTATTTGTAAGTTTTAACAGTTAAAATATATAGAACTCAATCATTAATGTCGTGACACTAAAAAAGTATATTTTATATGTTTTTTAAAATCTGTTTATTTAAATGTTATCTTTCTGGTTGAATGCAACTGTTTTGTTGTATAGATATATACTCTGGTGCAAGTACTTCTGTGAAGTTAATCGTGACATTTTATTTTTTAAAGTGTCGCGATTGCTTAAGTTTCATAAGATCATAATGTGTTATCACCGTGTACACGTTGTGTATATATAAATACAAATATATATATATATATATATATAATATATACACGTTGTGTATATATACTAGGTATAACCCGTGCCTCCGGCACGGAAAAATTAACTGACACATTATAAAGTTAGCAAGTACAAAGGTCGCATCAAAACATGGATTTGATGTTTTGCTTGTCGCCAACCTTGATGAAACCTTATTGGGTTGGTTACATAATATAGATGTTATATTTCAGACACATCATGGTGGATTGGATTAGTCTTTTTAGTAGATATACTCTATTCTCTCATTTCTCGGACCTAGTCAGTGGAACCCCTTCCTCAAACAACCACCAGTTTTGACACACATTAAAATTCGA
>BEHA01002077.1:431453-451452 GCA_002897215.1 Eschscholzia californica subsp. californica | reverse complement strand
AATCATTAATGTCGTGACAGTAAAAAAGTATATTTTATATGTTTTTTAAAATCTGTTTATTTAAATATTATCTTTCTGGTTGAATGCAACTATTTTGTTGTATAGATATATATTCTGGTACAATTACTTCGGTGAAGTTAATCGTGACATTTTATTTTTAAAGTGGTCGCGATTGCTTAAGTTCCATAAGATCATAATGTGTTATCACCGTGTACACGTTCTGTATATATATATACAAATATATATATATATATATGTACAACATATCAAACATAAATTTTTCTTTAAAATTATATATAATATATTGTAAGTTTGTAACAAACTTAATAATATGAAACATTTTTCAATAAAAAAAATAATATGAAACATTTAATTAACACTCTCTCTTGATATAAGTTTATTAACATTTACGACAATTATTAATTCATTAATATTTAAGATAATTATTAACTTACTAACATTCAAGTACAAAACTACGGAAGAAAAAAAAGAATAAGTTTATACTGGGATTTAGGGTAGAGGTGAAACTAAAGACCGCGAAAACCGAAAGACCAGTGAAAACCAACCATGCCTGACTAATAAAAAGCAGATAAAAAAACCACGCTTTAGAATGGTCGGTCTTTTTTTATTGAATTAATCTTTAGGTCCGGTTCAATACTTCTTTTGACAAACCCGTGGGTCCCGAATCGGATTAAATGTTATATATATATATATATATATATATATATATATATATATATATATTATCCATACAATTAATGATAAAATATCAATAGATAATTAAGTAATATGTGTTCTAATAGAATTACCTATTAATCAAGAAGTAATGACTATATAATCAACATACTACTTTGTTTTTATTTTGAATAATCTATCAATTAAACATTATATTTTTATTGAAATACATTGCTCATGTTCTCATTCTTGTTTCGATACACTATTGAGTGAATAGAATATTAACACAGATTGTTGTCATTGTTGGATAATATTCATTCTGAGTTCTTGCACACATTGGTTAAATAAAGTTTAAATTAGGTTTAAACCGAAAGACCGGTTTCTAAATGGGCGGTCTATTTTATTTTGTGCGTGTCTTTGGTCAGATTTTTTTACACATAAAACTAGACCGTTATAATAGGTAACCGTTCAAATGTGTCAAATAACCAGCCCACCTAGACCAGTTTTACTCATAATTTAGAATTTAGGGTTTAGATTTCAACGCACCATACTAAATCATAGCCATCTAATTCATCATATTCAAACATCTTGGCCTTTAGATCTTTTACCTACCCAAAAAAATTGAAATTTTGTTCACCCACTCACTAAATCTATTACACAAAGAACCATACTAAATCCTAGACATCTAATTCATTATATTCAAATATCGACCCTCACATGATACCACTCATAAAAACCTCATTTAAATGACATCTACTAAATGACCATTGTATTAAATAAGGTCGGTGTTTAAGGGAAATATGCAAAATTTCCGGGGCAATAAGTTTCGGGTGGAAACAAATTTATTTTTGTTTCCTCCAAACACTTCATTTTCAGCTTCTTTCCTCTTCTTCTCCAACAACCTCCATAAAATTCCGGCGCCCTCCAAACCATATCTGCCCATTATAACAATAACAATCATAAAATCATCCTTGATTTCTTCCCTTGTAGTCACTTTTTTCTTTTTGTAAAGTATAATCACATAAACTTATGTCCTTGTATGAAACACCTACCACTAAAAAAAGTAAACCATGAAGTCCTCTAACACAAAAAGAATCTTTACCCATTAACTAACATCAACCAATTCAAAGAAAAAAAAACTAACATCACTTAAACCATCAACTCCTCCTCACCCTCCCCTTTCTCACAAGCAATTTGATTCTCTATCTCTCTCTCTCTTTCTCTCAATCTATCTAATAGACCTTTTCAGTCTCTCTCTGAACTTCTATTACAGTGTCAGAAACTCAATTTTGCTACCCATGTTCAATTATCATCTTAATCACTTTTGAGTTTTGACCCAATACTACCTAGCGGGAAAAATTGGCACCCATGCTGATCTTGCTTCGGGTAATCACTGCTCCGATTTAGGTAGCTGTGAAAAGATAAAACCCTTGATGATTGTCACTCTCGGATGAAGCCGAGAGAGAGACCAATGAACTCTCGGTTATAACCGAGTAGAGATGAACACATTCGGTGAAAACGAGTGGGAGGAAGAGAGGGTGATTGTCTCGGGTATAGAGAGAGAGAGAAAAAGAGGTTCGGCTGAACCGAGTGAGATAGAGAGAAGCTAATCGTGATGAGAGACAAGAACTTGGTAAAATACCTTCTTTGATTATTCACTATAACTTATGTTTACAATGTGTATGGGTGCGTATATATATATATATATATATATATATATATATATATATATATATAGGTTTAGAGATGAACACACTCGGTGAAAATGAATGGGAGGAAGAGAGGGTGATTGTCTCGGGTATACCGAGAGAGAGAGAGAGGTTCGGCTGAACCGAGTGAGATAGAGAGAAGTTAATCGTGATGAGAGACAAGAACTTGGTAAAATACCTTCTTTGATTATTCACAATCCTAATACTTAAGGAGTTGTAATAAGATTCCTATGAGACCAAATCCACTCGGTTTGGCCGAGTGGAGTGGACCTTCCAACACTCCCCCTCAAGTTAGAGCGGGAATTGAAGTAACGCCTAACTTGCCAATTATGTTCTTGAACGGTTCTGCCCCAAGTGGCTTTGTGACGATATCCGCTAACTGATTTTCTGTACTGGTGAAGCGTGTGGCAATGACGTTGTCTTTGATCTTTTCATGAACGATGTGGCAATCTATCTCAATGTGTTTTGTACGTTCGTGGAAGACGGGATTATCAGCTATATGGAGAGCGACCCGGTTGTCACAGTAAACTGTCATCGGGTCGGAGTGGTCGATTCCAAAATCAAGTAGTAAATACTTGAGCCATTGTAATTCGCATGTGAGGATGGCTAAATCTCGATATTCTGCTTCTGCCAAAGATTTGGCAATTTTGGGTTGCTTCTTTGATTTCCAAGAGAGAGGGTTGGACCCTATCATTGTGAAGTATCCAGTAGTTGATCTACGGGTTGAAGGACAGCCAACCCAATCCGAATCAGAGTATCCTGTAATATAGAGAGAGTTGTATGCGGATAAGAAAACTCCTTTATCAAGGGTACCTTTCAAGTATCGTAGTACGCGATGAGCGGCGTCTAAGTGTCCTTGGCTAGGTGTTTGCATGAATTGACTGAGGTTATTTACTGCAAAGGTGATATCCGACCGTGTAACCGTCAAGTAAAGTAATCTGCCGATGAGACGGCGGTAAACCGACGGATCTGACAAAGGTGTGCCGTCAGTGGGACTGAGACGGAGTTTCTGTTCCATGGGAAACTCAGAAGGACGTGCAACGGTGAGTCCAGAATCTTTCAAAATATCAAGAGCATATTTCCGTTGACATAGGAATATGCCTTGTGATGAGCGAGATACTTCGATACCAAGGAAGTATTGTAGACGGCCCAGATCTTTCAGTGAGAAAGCATTGTTTAGAAATAATTTTAACTGGGAAATAGCATGATCATTATTTCCTGTAATAATTATGTCGTCTACATAGACGAGAACGTAAATCTGAGTGGAATGAGAGCGAAAAGTAAAAAGAGAGTAGTCGCTTTTAGATTGCGAGAAACCTCGTTCTGTGAGAACGGAGGAAAATTTCGAGAACCATTGACGGGAGGCCTGTTTAAGGCCGTATAGAGATTATTAAGCCGACATGCTTTAGACTCCCCTGAGATGAAAATCCGGGGGGAAGTTTCATGTAAACTTCTTCATTCAAATCACCTTAAAGGAATGCGTTGTTAACGTCCAATTGGTGTAGAGTCCAGCCTTTAATGGCGGCAAGAGAGAGAAGAACATGTACAATTACCAGCTTTGCAACCGGAGCAAAAGTGTCACTGTAATCTAATCCTTCGATTTGGGTGTAACCTTTTAGCCACTAACGGGCTTTATAACGTTCGATGGATCCATCAGACTTGAACTTGATTTTGTACACCCATTTGCAACCAATAGGTCTTTTGCCGGGTGGTAAATTGGTGATAGTCCAGGTTTTATTTTCTTCCAAGGCGGAGATTTCTTTGGCCATAGCGTCTCTCCAATGAGAAGATTTCATTGCTTGACTGAAAGAGCTAGGTTCGGTAGTAGAAAGTACCGAAGATAAGAATTGTTGATGAGACGTAGAAAACGAGTTAATTGAAAAATAGTTTTCAAGTGGATACTTGACTATATTCATGTTAGAACATACGTAGTCGTTAAGATGGGGGGGCGGTCGGCGTGACCGAGAAGGACGACCAGAATCTGGAATCGCGTCGTCGGTCGATGAAACGGATAACGAAGAGGCGTCAATGATAGGTGTGTCGGCAGCTGCCGATGAGGCCTCGAAATTGGGGCTGACAGTAGCGCCTGATGTAGGCACCCCCGAAGTAGGTGCCGCGGTCAATGGGTCAGGAATCGATCCAGCAGGGGCGTCTGAAGGCACCCATTTATCGGTATCACTGACCGAGACGTCAGGAACAACAGGTTCCTCGGTGGTTTCGCTGCTGTCAGACGGGAGGTTCGTGTGAGTGATTGTGGTTGCCGGAAAGGCGAAGTTGTCATCCTCGTCAATCGAGAGGAATGGTGTCGGACAGGAGGAGGCGGTGTTGCCGAAGAGGAGGAGGCGGACATAGGAAATTGATTTTCAGTGAGTGTGACATCTCTAGAAACGAATATTCGTTGTGTGGAGATACGTAAATACGATAACCCTTTTGTCCACTTGGATAACCAAGGAAGATGCCGGCGGAAGAACGAGCATCCATCTTTGTTTTGACCAAAGGAATACGGGCATAACAAAGGCATTTGAACACACGTAAGTGGAAAAGATTCGGAGGAGCACCCATGAGGACCTCATGTGGTGATTTCCCAACAAGGATAGGTGTTGGTAATTTATTAATGAGATAGACGGCGGTTAAAACACATTCTCCCCAAAAGGATAGAGGGAGGTGAGCTTGAAGACGCAAAGAACGAGCCACCTCAAGAATATGGCGATGTTTGCGTTCGACAACCCCGTTTTGTTGAGGTGTGTAGGTATACGTTGGTAGGTAATCCCTTTTTCAAGAAACCAACTTTGTAGAGAAGTATTCATGAATTCGGATCCATTGTCCAATCGAATTGTTTTTATTTTGCAATTGAATTGCGTAAAAACGTAATTAGAAAAATTCTTAATTAACGTATTCGAGTCCGATTTAGAACCCATGAGAAATATCCAAGTACAACGAGAAAAATCGTCGACAGGAGTTAAAAAATAACGGCACCCGGAGGTGCAGGGAATCGGAAAGGGACCCCATAAATCTGCATGTACTAACTCAAATATATGAGAGGAAGAAGTAGTACTAGTGGGAAAAGGTAAGCGACATTGTTTCGAAAGTGGGCATACTTCGCACGGTACTTTATTTGATAAAAATCTAAAATTCATACATGGAAGTTTAGAATTAAAATACTGAAAGCGAGAAAGAAGGATGGCCTAAACGGCAATGCCATAAAACACTCGGTGAAAACGAGTGGGAGAAAGAGAGGGTGATTGTCTCGGGTATACCCGAGAGAGAGAGATAGAGAGAGAGGTTCGGCTGAACCGCGCGAGTGAGAAAGAGAGAAGCTAATCGTGATGAGAGACAAGAACTTGGTAAAATACCTTCTTTGATTATTCACTATAACTTATGTTTACAATGTGTATGGGTATGTATATATATATATATATATATATATAGGTTTAGAGATGAACACACTCGGTGAAAATGAGTGGGAGGAAGAGAGGGTGATTGTCTCGGGTATACCGAGAGAAAGAGAGGTTCGGCTGAACCGAGTGAGATAGAGAGAAGTTAATCGTGATGAGAGACAAGAACTTGGTAAAATACCTTCTTTGATTATTCACAATAACTTATGTTTACTTATGTTTACAATGTATATATATAGGTTTACAAGGTAAGAGTAGGGAAAGATTACAACTCCATGATAGTTATCTAAAATACAATCCTAATACTTAAGGAATCCTAGTTGTAATTGGATTCCGATGAGACCAAATCCACTCGGTTTGGCAGAGTGGAGTGGACCTTCCAACACTCCCCCTCAAGTTAGAGCGGGAGTGGAAGTAACGCCTAACTTGCCAATTATGTTCTTGAACGGGGATGCACGTACACTTCACGGGGCCCGGCCACAGCGAGCTTCTCGGCACGGGACGGCAGCAGCAACTCGGAGCAAGCTCCCTTTGGCCCGGATCTAGTGTTTGTGGCCGAACTTTGATGATTTGGCCGGATTTTTGAGCAGCTTTGCCCGGACTTTTCTAGGATTTCCGGTCACCTTCTTGGTCCGAAACCTTAGGGCTTTTGCTCCCCATGACTTGATCTTGCTTCCCATGTAGTTTGATTTGATTTTGGTTGAAGATTGCTAGAGAGAGAAAGCTAGGGTTAGCTTTAATGGAGGTTGTGTTCTAAATGGAGAAGATGATGGTGGTTTCTATGGGGAACCCAAAAATTTGCTAAGGGGAGATCGGCTGCACCTTAAAGACTCATTTTTTCCGACGATCTTAGCCTCGAACCACATTGAAAAAGGGGGATTCTCTCATCATTTCTTTTCCATTTCTTATTCAATCACCATGTTTAGCTAACTTTAGTGTGTCGATTATATGAGATGAAATGTGATGAATTTGTGATTATGTGATGGATCATGAAAATGTCCCATTTAAGTCGTTTAATTTAGCCAAGTTAGTCGGTTTCGAGTCTTTATTATAATAAAATGGTTGGTTTTCTTGATTAGGTGTCTTTTCTAGAGTTATGAGTGAAAAGCGATTAAAAACGAGAGGAAGTTACTTGAAGGGCATTTTGGTTTTTTGGACACAAGGGTATTCTGGTAAATTTGGCCAAGGTCAGTGTATGGGTGAAAAGTAGAGTCCGAGGCGAGCTCGTAGGAGAAAACGGAAGTCAATTCGGAGTCCGGAAGAGTGAGATATGCATAGTCAAAGTTGGAGTCAAACAATGTAGACTGGTGGGACACTGTTGGGCACCATTCTGGCTGGAGGGACACAACCAGGTGACGTGGCACGTCCTGAATGCACCCAACGGACAGCAGCATGTGGTCCCTCTTTTCGCTTTTAAGCCCTCCGGAAATTACTTTTGTGCCCCTTCTTTTTGTCTCACTTTATGTTCAACCAATAAGAAATCATTTCTTGAGTAGAAAGCAACCATAACTTCCTATTTTAACCCTCTTTCTCCCATTTTCTCCCAATTAACTCCTAAAACCCTAGCCATAAACCCATCTATAAATAAATCTCTACCTCTTTCATTTCTCTTTAGACTTGCAAACCCTCTCAATCCCTCTTCTCTATTCCCTTACCTTCTCTTTCTCTACTTTTCTTTCTCTAACCTTAAAATCATCCTCTCAATCCCCTCTTACCTATTTCTTTCTCCAACCTAACCCATCTTTTCCATTCTTTATCCATCTTTCTCTACTACTACTTCCTCTCTACCACTATTATTAATAGTCATCTCCTTCTTTCTTCCATATTCTTCTATCATCTTTATCCCCTTTCATCCCTTCTTTCCAACTTCTTTCTACATCTAATTTCTTCCTTCTCTTTCTTTTTCTTATTTGGGTGGCAATAAAATAGCTATCACTTGGATTTCTTGGAGTAAAATTCTTGAGCACAAATGGAGCAAATCTTGGATAAAATGGAGATACATGGGAATATGGATTTTGAACATTCTTGGTGATTTCTTTCCATTAATTTCTTAGTATTTTCATTTATTTTACAATGTCAATGAATGTTACTCTAGATTTCATGTATAGTTAACTTAGAAATCTAAGGTTGTGAATGAAACCCATTTTGGATCTTTATAATACTTGTTTTTGATTAATTAAATCCTTTGATGTGCTTTAATGTCTATTGATTGTTTATCTATATGGATTGGATTTTCTTTCCATTACTCATGCCTCATAATTTGATACTTCATACTTTCGTTAAGTTGTTATATGGAGTATGCTTTTTAGATGATGAATAATAGTTAAGCAATTCGAATCTCTATAAGGAAGACAATTAGACTTAGTAATTATAAAATTGTTTTATCTAGAACATCATCCGGAATCCAAATAGTTCATTATATTGGATCCCGAGTAAATACAAAAGAGATTTAAGTAATTAAGTGCTTGTTTTATAAAGTGAAATTATGCGGTGGATTTTATAATCTTAGATATCCTCTCACCTCTCACTTAGATAGTTTAGTTAGTTCTTTTTGTTTTCTTATTTCTTACCAATCAATCATCAAATTTATGAGTGGGGTGGGTGTGTGTTTTAGTCTAAGTTAGCTATTGACATTTTGATTATTGGGCTAAACTCGCCGTCAATATTCGAAGTTACCTACCTATTCCTTGGGACGATTTCCCGATTTACTAACATACTATAACTTGACCCCGTATACTTGCGGGAATAGACCTATTTTGGGCCTATCAAGTTTTTGGCGCCGCTGCCGGGGATAGGTTTAGTAGTTTGGATATCGTTTGCTTGTTTGTTCATTAGTTTAGTGTTAATTTTTTACTTAAACATTTTTGCTTTATTTGTTTTTCTATTTTCTTAAGTGTATTTTTTTTAGGTACCATTTCAAGGAAATAACCAGAAGAGACATAGGAGCGAAGGAGAGGAAGGAATCGAGAAGTAAAGCGAAAAGTCAATAGTATTGCATTCTATCTCTTTCTTCTTACTTGTGTGTGATTGTTTAGTTCTATAATTGTTTTCCCATTTTGTGATTATGTGTTACCATCTTTGAGAACTGTTAAATCATTGCCCGTTCTTATAACGGTTGGCCATTCGATGTTGATGATGATGAGCTTATTTCGAGGATTCCCCGCACTAACCGACCTGATATGACCTTAGGTGAATACCAACGGATGTGTAGGGATGCTCCGATTAGTAAGGGGAATAGACCATTTGAGCCTGACCGATCTCGTATGACCCTAGGAGAATACCGACATATGTATAGAGATGGTCAAATTAGTGATGGATATGGTCCGACACTAAATATCTATGAGAGACCTTATAGTCCACACTATTCTGAGACCAATGATTTTAGAGGCAGGTATGATCCTAGTATGTACGGTGGGAGTTATCAACAAGAGTCTTCATTTAATTACACTTGTGAGCCTTATCATGAAGAGACTCTTGAAGATAGTTCTCAATTAGAGTTTGTGAGTCGTCTGATTGAAATGATGTTACAACTTAAAGAGACACAAAATCGATTTCAACAGACGCAGACTCAAATGCAGCAAGAGTTACAACAAACGCAGACTCAACTGCAACAAGAGTTACATCAGAGGTTTGAGTCTCTAAATCATCAATTAGAGTCTCTAAATCATCCATTAGAAATGATGATGTCACAGTTATTAGCCGACGAGGAAGGGGTTTTACCACCCCAAACTCAAGAGGGTACTAGGTTCGATGGCGAGGGTAATACGTCTAACCCTAGCACTAAGTTAAATGTCGACGAATCAACTGAGAGGACCCAAGAGCTTGAACAAACTGATAACCTTGTTGTCTCGTTTCCTCACCATGTGTCATCTCATCATGATAGGACTACATTAGAGTTTGAGATTCAGGATGATGACTCTTTGAACAAGTTTGGGGATGACACTATTTTGAACTTTTCGATTTTCGACACTTGTAGGGAGTCAGTCTTAGATGCCAGACATGATGTTATAACTGACTGCGAGGCTCCAGATGCCTTTGAGGATATTGATGACGTAGTAGTTAGAGACATGTTGGATAGTTTGTCAGACTATTTACCTAAGGAATCCATGGACCTTAACTTGGTCCCCGAGCCTATTGCCTTACCCTTAGAGTCTAGTTCGACTTTCCACATGATCTCAAACTCGGTTGTTGATCTCTTTTGGGACATTTCAGACGTCTTCCCGAAGACGTTTATGGACATAGTGGATGTTCTATCCACTAAGCTTCCGGATGACTTTTTGCCTTCGACTGACCTCTTAGCCCTTCACTTATATGTCGATCCTTTTGACAACTTCTTAGTCGTCGCTCCTAGCATTTATGCTTACTTAGTGGACCGTGCATCCACTAAGTTTGGGGATGGCTTATTTTCTTTAATCGTCTTGCTTGCACTTTATATTTTTTATATAGTTGTGAGACGATTACCATTTGTATATAGCTTTCTTTGGGTTGACCCCCAAATCTTCCGTCTTTTGCTTTATGATCGTTAGACCGATTGAGATGGGTCTTGATGTTTGTGGGTATCATCTCTGGAAACCCTCCATGAGACATAACTCATGTTCTTGTGTGAAATCAAGAGAATCAAAGGCTAATTGCATAGCTCAACGCAATCGTGTATACCCGCGTTAGTGGTAGATTTGTATGTGGTCATGTCTTTTATGTGATTCATTCTCATGATATTTGTGGATATTTTAGGAGTAATTCTTATATGTTTTACTTCTAAGGCGTGGTTTGTTCCAAGTTTGGGGATGGCGCGAGCTTGGCATCAACTTGGAACCTCTTTATACATGAGCCTTGGTAGTATCATCTTTTATCTCCTTCGGTTGTGGTAATATCTCTCCACTCTTCTCTTTAGATTGACGTGCCTCTTTATCTTTTGGTGAGTGTATGCTTAGAACATTGAGGACAATGTTAGTTTTAAGTTTGGGGATGCGGGATATGACCATAACCAATGCATGATCAAGGGTTTCAAAGACAAAATGGATCAAATTAGCCAAAATTTGAATATTTTGAATATTTTGAGTAGATTTGCATGTGATTCTAGTGATAGTTTTAAGAATTTTGATGCATATGTGTCGAGTTGATGAGTTTTGTGATTGCTAATGACCTTTGCATGAAAGTTGAGTCTTTTAGTGTTTGTGTTGTGCCATGTGAGTGACATCATAGTGAAGAAGAAACATTTCTAAGAGACCTAGAGTAGTCATTAGTGGAGACTTGACCCATGTGAGAGATCAAAGCCTAAACTGCCATTCGAGTGTACTCTTCTGCGCTAACTCCGAGTAGAATGAAGAGCTACTCAACCTCGTAACTTATAAAAGAGCTCATTTGATCTCGTGTGCTCAATTTCCTTAGCCACTAGGAGTGACATTAGGATAGTGAATTAACCTTGCCCTTGTAGTCCATGAAACCCAATGAGAATGTCAACTAGAGGAAAGAGGATACTCCATCACCATCCATCATATTATATCCCGAGAATGAAGACATGAGATAAAAGAATGAAGAATGTCAAAAGCAAGTATGAAATGAAAAGTTGATTGCAAGAATAGAGTTGTGTGTGTTGTATTTTGTTTTGGTTGATTGTATTTGTGTTATGAAAAGAAAAAGAAAAAAAAAAAAGAGAATGAAAAAAAAATGAAAAAAAAAGTGATATGAAAAAAAGTGACATAAAGTGATTTTTGTGTATGTTTGAGCATGTGTTAGCTCTTTTGTGTGAGTGATGTGATTGTATATATGTGTTGGTGTTTTTGTTAATGAATAAGTATTCGAAGCAAGAAACAAATTTGAGATGCTTAAGAGGTTCTACCATAATGAAGAGGTCAAAATTCTCGGGAATCCACCATCGTCATCCATCTCTAGTATCCGCTAAACTTTAGAAGACATTTTTAGAGGGTAGAATGGGTGAGAAGGGCGAGTGAGCTTCCCCACTCTATATAGTGGCTAATTCCTTTTCGAAGATCATTCGTTCCAAAATGTTGTCCTCATTCCGAATGTGACGAAAGCAAAAACTTGATGGGCCTAAAAGGTTACCCTAAAAGGTCTCCGCCCGCAAGTATACGGGCGTCAAGTAATAACCCGGTAAGACCGGGATCGATCCACGAAGATAGGAAGGTAATACGAATATCGAGAAAGTCTAACCCACCGGTTTAAATGTCAGTCACTAACTCAGACTAAAAACGAAAAGATAATAAGTTGGGTTTTTGGATTGATTTCAAATAAATAAACAAATAAGACTAACTAAACTAAAGGTGAGAGATCCGGGAAGAGTCGAGCAAGAATCGAATGAGAGGGATACTTCGATCCACAAAGTCTATAGTGACTATTACTAATAATCAATAAGCGTGAAAAGTTAGTTAACTTCACCCATTTACTTGGATTGGTTAACGAACTCTTTGTATAACTCAGATTCTAGTCCATGAACGGTCTAAAAACCCGGAAGATTTCATCATTAAAACTCATTTGTCACATCAAAACATGTATCACGAGTATCCGAATACAAAAGTTAGCTAGACATGGCGATACAAATAATAAATGGGAAGAAAATAAAGAAAGACATGAGTTAAGGTGAGAATCTCCCTATTCCGATGAGGCGCGAGACTAAGATCGACGGGAAATATAAGTGTCCAAGTGCTGTCGATCTCCCTGTAACAGAATGCAGGGGTCCCCTTAACAGTGTATAATAGGTGTCCTGTCAGCAGAACTTGACCTCCCCTTATCGGTCAGTATCATCTTCTTCCTTTAAAAAACAATCCACCATTAAAGCTATAACTAAGCTTTCTCTCTCAAGAAATATTAACCAAAAACACAATAGGATAACAAGGGAATCAAGGGAGCAAAACCCCTAAACTTTCCGGCCAAAATAATGGCCGGAAGTACCCCAAATAGCTCCGGTTAGGTGCTGTTTTTCCGGTCACGAAGTGATGGATTCCGGCCAAGGAGTGGACTATGGATTGTCGGCGTGAAGCTTGCTGCTGTTCCTAGTTACTCCCGAGCCTTGCTAATGAGATCCCGACCTCGAACTTATGGAAATGGTGAGACCAAGCTGCTGTTGTCAATACCGAGATGTTGTTCCTTGCCGGAAACCCGAGCTGCTACCTGTTGGAGTTGCACCGGAGCTAGTTCCTGCGCCGGCCGAAGCTTGTTATGCAGCTGCTCCAGTTCTTCAAATCCCGAGCTGTTGATGAAGAAACAGACCCGAGTTGTTCTTCCTTTCTACTTGTCTCTTCTCGGCTGTTCCGGTAAGTTGATGTGCCGGCCAAGTTTGGCCGGCAACTCTCTTCCCTTCTCCCTCTCTCTCTTTTCTCCTAAACCCTAGAAAACTAATTGTAGAAGATGACCCATTCAGCTCCTTTCTTCCTTTTGTTTTTGGTCCTAAGACATCCAAGAGGGCTGCCTATAGAATTTTCCTAGTTTCTTCTTCTTTTAAAGTTCTTGGGCCTGGACTTGGAGTTTGGGCTTTTAAGAACCAAAGGTGTGCCTCCATAATTTTCTCTACATCCTATAATTTCCAGCAAAGACCAAAATACCCTTCGACTTCTCTCTTCCATAACTTCTCAGTCCGTACTCTGATTCAACTTCCGTTTTCACCGTCGGACTCACCATTGACTCCACTTTCCATCTAACCTCTGAATTTCACAAAATGACCAAAATACCCCTGACGCTCTTTCCTTCCGGTCTCTTCCACATGAGACGAAAATGTGACGAATTGCTTCGTTTTATTCCGAATGTAATGTCAAACTCCAAATAAGCTTCCTACCAAGAAAAAATACATAAATTATTAGAAATAAAACCCGAAACGAACTAACTCATCCAAGTTAAGTGATCTCAATGTGGTATTTTAACGCCACATGATGAGACATGGAAATGTCCCATCTGAGTCTCTTAATTTAGACGAGTTAGTCTCTCTAGAGCAGTTACTCTCACGAATTACTCTCTTTTATGTTCAGGTACCTTTTTACAGAGTTATGCATGCAAAACGGATAAAATCGGAAAGAATACAGACTAGGGGCATTTTGGTCATTTGTTGATTCTGACTTCTTGGTCAATATTAGTGTTCGGATGGAAAGTAGAGTCCAAGACGAGACCGTAGGCAAAAGCGGAAGTCAAATCGGAGTTCGGATGAGAGACTTATAGCTAGTCAAAGTTTGGATTAAGACCAAGTCAACATGGATGATTTAGTGACACTTGGCGCTCATCTAAGCGTTAGGGAGACAGATTTGGCGACTGGGATTCGGAGTGGGCTCTTTTCGGTCAAATGTGTTGGTATTTCAGGAAGCTTTGGGCGTTCAAGATTCAGTACAACCGATAGCAAGATATTGATGTGCCCCCGAGCGAATTTATTTGATCAAACGGCCTCGGTTCTACCCGTGCACGTGGCATCATCTGGGAATGCATCTCATCATCCTTTGATGTCCCGCAGCATACGCCATCAACCCCTCATGGAAATTAACGGCAACTGTTTTTGAATTATATTCTCTCTCTCTCTCTTATCTCTACTGATAAACATTAAACCCAAGAGAGATTTTTCTCTCCGATAAAATAGAGAGACCCGAGAGAGAGAGAGAGTGAAGAGGATTCTGTTGGTTAAACTAGAAACCGAGAGAGAGGGATTGAAGGAGTTAATTTGTTTTGATCCAGGAGAGAGAAAGATCGGGGTTGATGAAGAAAATCGGCTGGTTTAGAAGATTAGAGAGAGAAAGATAGAGATGAATATATTTTCAGAATCAAAAGAGGGAAGTCTTCTATAAAAAGAGAGGTTGAACAGGAGGTAGATATATCTCTCGGCTGGGGGATCATCCTCCTCTCGAGCTCAACTACAAAGAGAAATCAGAGAGAGAGTGAGAAGGATCACCACGGTTGGGAAGTAAAGAAGAACAGTAGAGAGAGAGAGAGAACCGAGAGCTACCTTAACTTTTGATTTTCGTTTTTTCTTTGTTTAACTCTGTTCTTAGTGAGAAAGAGAGAGAGATATTCAGAGAAAGAGAACCTTCCTGTTTCTTTTTCTTAGTGAGAGAGAGAGAGAGATAACAGAGAAAGAGAGAGAGATTGTAGAGAGAGAAAGAATCAGTTTATTTTAATCCAATCTGTTTTCCTTAATCTTTTATTGTTTTCTGTTTTCTTGGTGAGAGAGAGATAGAATACATAAGAAGAGAGAGATTACAGCAAGTGATAGTAAAGATTAGAGAGAGAAACAGAAAGAAAGAGAGTTGGAGAAGATGAGAAAATAATTTTCCCAGAAGGAATCCGTTTCCGGGAAGACGAGAAAATCGTTTTCCCAGAGGGTGCGTTTGGCAGATTTCCGGGAAAAACAGAAGGAAGTCAATTCCTTAAGGGTCTGTTTGGTGGGAAAAGCGCAGAAAAGTAAGTTTCTTTCTTCTTTTTCTTCTATTACTTTAAATATTTATCGTTTTTAGCATGAGTAGCTAAGTCTTTTATATCTAGGGTTTTAGATGAAGTTTAAATAATTATTTTAATGATAAATTTATTACAGTTTTTATTATTTTAACGATAATATCTTCCGGGTTTTTTAGACCGTTCATGGACTGAAAACCTGAGTTATATAAAGAACTATCCAATTAGACCAAAATTAATTTGTCCTTAGAATTGTTAGGAAGACGGATTCGAAAACCCTAGGTTCCCTTTTTCTGAATACCGACTTATTTCTTTGTTTATTTATTTATTTTTATTTTTTTTTGTTTTATTTTTATTAAACCTCCATGAAACCATTTTTAAATCTCAATAGTTTTAAGGTTAGATTTTAGTTTAACTTAGTCTCTGAGGAACGAACCGGTCTTACCGGAACTATTACTTGACACCCGTATACTTGCGGGTGGAAACCTATTTAGGTAACTTTTTAGGCCCATCAAGTCTATAGTCGTGATCACACTCACACATACGAGCGAACCATTCTTGAGTGATTTCATTTTTGGAGTGTATGTCCGTGAGGCCGAAGTCGAGGCGAAATGTACTAAATTGGGAATCAAGGTTTTGTGACTTCAGAACATAGATGTTGCTCATTATGGTATGACACTTGCATTTTAGGGTAAGACCATTAGTGAAGAGATCTTTAGCTTTCACATGAACTTGTTTACTTGATTCATTATGTTTTGACATGCTTAAACCCTTCACTATATGAACATGCTTATCTATGATTTGGATGTTGGACCCTTCTGTATTTGAAACCATGATGTTTGTGGGTGTCATCTATGGAAACCCTCACGAGACCACACTCGTCCACTAGGGCAAACCTAGGGGTTCAACGGCTTGTTGCATACGCTAAATGCAACCGGGATGCCTCCGAAAGTGAGTTAGATTTTTGTTTTCTTTTATTTTGTTTTGCTCGGGGACTAGCAAAATCTAAGTTTGGGGATGTTTGATGGGTCATGAAAATGTCCCATTTAAGTCGTTTAATTTAGCCAAGTTAGTCGGTTTCGAGTCTTTATTATAATAAAATGGTTGGTTTTCTTGATTAGGTGTCTTTTGTAGAGTTATGAGTGAAAAGCGATTAAAAACGAGAGGAAGTTACTTGAAGGGCATTTTGGTCTTTTGGACACAAGGGTATTCTGGTAAATTTGGCCAAGGTCAGTGTATGGGTGAAAAGTAGAGTCCGAGGCGAGCTCGTAGGAGAAAACAGAAGTCAATTCGGAGTCCGGAAGAGTGAGATATGCATAGTCAAAGTTGGAGTCAAACAATGTAGACTGGTGGGACACTGTTGGGCACCATTCTGGCTGGTGGGACACAACCAGGTGACGTGGCAAGTCCTGAATGCACCCAACGGACAGCAGCATGTGGTCCCTCTTTTCACTTTTAAGCCCTCCGGAAATTACTTTTATGCCCCTTCTTTTTGTCTCACTTTATGTTCAACCAATAAGAAATCATTTCTTGAGTAGAAAGCAACCATAACTTCCTATTTTAACCCTCTTTCTCCCATTTTCTCCCAATTAACTCCTAAAACCCTAGCCATCAACCCATCTATAAATAAATCTCTACCTCTTTCATTTCTCTTTAGACTTGCAAACCCTCTCAATCCCTCTTCTCTATTCCCTTACCTTCTCTTTCTCTACTTTTCTTTCTCTAACCCTAAAATCATCCTCTCAATCCCCTCTTACCTATTTCTTTCCCCAACCTAACCCATCTTTTCCATTCTTTATCCATCTTTCTCTACTACTACTTCCTCTCTACCACTATTATTAATAGTCATCTCCTTCTTTCTTCCATATTCTTCTATCATCTTTATCCCCTTTCATCTCTTCTTTCCAACTTCTTTCTACATCTAATTTCTTCCTTCTCTTTCTTTTTCTTATTTGGGTGGCAATAAAATAGCTATCACTTGGATTTCTTGGAGTAAAATTCTTGAGCACAAATGGAGCAAATCTTGGATAAAATGGAGATACATGGGAATATGGATTTTGAACATTCTTGGTGATTTCTTTCCATTAATCTTTTGTAATTCCATTTACTTTATAAATTCAATGAATATTACTTTAGATTCCATGAGTAGCTAAATTTGTATCTAGGGTGTAGAGGAAACCCATATTTGGGCTTATTTTGAGATATGTTATAAATCAATGAATCCTTATATTGAACTTCAATGCCTATTAATTGTCATTTCATGTTGATTCTATAACCTTATTATCATTCATGCATTATAATTAGATATTTCATGCTTTTATTGAATTATTAGATGAGATATGCCTTTTAGATAATGAATGATAGTGTAGGAATTTAGTTTTATATGATAGTCAATCAAATTTTCTTGATTTTGAATTGTGTTATTAAAGAATATTATCCGAAACCTAATTAGTTCATTAAGCTAGGTTTTGAGTTATAAACAAAAAGTGATTTGTTGATTGAATGCTTGTCTTAAGTAATTCATTTATGTGGTGAAATCGAAATCCCTAGATCCTTTTTCTCACCTTAATTTCATTCTTATTAGTCTATTAGTATTGTTTTCTTTCTTTAAGTAGTTTCCAAATCAAACCAATAATTCGAAGGGGGTTTTTAATTCGGGATTTAGGTAAAATAGCTTGTCCTTTGGAACGATACTCGATTTTATTTTAAATACTATAACTTGACCCCTACACTTGGGGAAAGACCTAATTTTAGGCCTATCAAGTTTTTGGCGCCGCTGCCGGGGATTTTATTTTACAATGTCAATGAATGTTACTCTAGATTTCATGTATAGTTAACTTAGCAATCTAAGGTTGTGAATGAAACCCATTTTGGATCTTTATAATACTTGTTTTTGATTAATTAAATCCTTTGATGTGCTTTAATGTCTATTGATTGTTTATCTATATGGATTGGATTTTCTTTCCATTACTCATGCCTCATAATTAGATATTTCATACTTTCGTTAAGTTGTTAGATGGAGTATGCTTTTTAGATGATGAATAATAGTTAAGCAATTCGAATCTCTATAAGGAAGACAATTAGAATTAGTAATTATAAAATTGTTTTATCTAGAACATCATCCGGAATCCAAATAGTTCATTATATTGGATACCGAGTAAATACAAAAGAGATTTAAGTAATTAAGTGTTTGTTTTATAAAGTGAAATTATGCGGTGGATTTTATAACCTTAGATATCCTCTCACCTCTCACTTAGATAGTTTAATTAGTTCTTTTTGTTTTCTTATTTCTTACCAATCAATCATCAAATTTATGAGTGGGGTGGGTGTGTGTTTTAGTCTAAGTTAGCTATTGACATTTTGATTATTGGGCTAAACTCGCCGTCAATATTCGAAGTTACCTACCTATTCCTTGGGACGATTTCTCGATTTACTAACATACTATAACTTGACCCCGTATACTTGCGGGAATAGACCTATTTTGGGCCTATCATTATGTTTAATATGATTTGATGTTTTGATTATAAATTGATGTTCATTTATTTCGATTATCGTTTCGATCGTATTTTCATGTGTCTTGTCAAGCACTTCGCGTAGTTAATAGACGAAACGAAGTATTCGATATCGATCGTAGTCTAAGTCATAATTTCATGTGTCTTGTCATGCACTTCACATAGTTAGGCGACTAGACGACACTTTCGATGACTTGGGATTAACCGATTTAGACGTTTGTTTGACTAAATATGATATCCGGATATACGTAGTACTTAGAGACATCTACTTTAGGAGTCGAATATCGATTGTACCTCGACACATTAAATCGGACTACACATAGTCGTAGGTTTATCATTATGGATTCCCGGACTTCGACACCTCTCTCACTTATTTGTTGCCCGAATCGAGTCTTACTGTCTCCCGACTCTTGTTCCTTCGACTCTTCTCTCTAATCTTATTTTGTTTAATTAGTTTATTTGTTTTCTTTATTGCTTATTCAATCATAGCCCCCCATTTACCTTTGTTCCCTTTTCGTCTTAGTCTAAGTTAGCTAGTAATACTAAAATCGATGGACAAGACCTTTCGACAGTCGAAGTACCTTCCTATCCTTGGATCGACTCCGGTTTTACTGGTTACTACTTGATACCTCCGCTTGGGTGTGCAACCTTTTCGGGTGCATCAAGTTTTTGGCGCCGCTGCCGGGGATAGGTTTAGTAGTTAGGATATCGTTTGTTTGTTCTGTTCATTAGTTTAGTGTCATTTGCTTCTTGGACGTTTTTATTTTATTTGTTTTTGTAGTTTCTTATCTTCTTTTTTTCTTTTTAGGCACCTTTATAAGAAAAGAGCCAAAAGTGACATAAAGGCGAAGGAAAAGGAAGAAATCGAGAAGCTAAGGAAAAGGCGAACGAAAGGAGAGGAGCACTCGATAGTATCACATTCTATCGAGAAGCTAAGGATAATTATTTAAACTTTTAGTCCCTTTATTTCACTATTTTTTACTTCATTATATAAACTTAAACTAAATTTTGTTTCTACAAGTTCCATAGAGCACTTGATACTATAAAAAAATCACAAAGGAAATCGTTTTAGATTCAACATGTTTACAATATTTTGATGACACACAACAAGTAGATGTCAGAAATGCCAGGTGAGACAACATCCGCCAAAAGAGATTCTAGTTCCAATCCTACGAAAGAAAGACCAATTGGGCGTAAACAAGTCAAAGCAAATGCAAGAGTTGGAGAAAATTCTACTGCTAAAGACAAAGAAGTTAGTGGTTCTTCAAAAGCTCCAACTGAGGGATATTGAGAAGTGAGAGAAGAAGAAGCACGTCGGAGAGCA
>BEHA01002077.1:409855-429550 GCA_002897215.1 Eschscholzia californica subsp. californica | reverse complement strand
AATATAGTTTTCTAAACTATCCCTTCGTCTTAAAAAGAAACTAAAATATTTGTTCGAATATTAATATAGATATAGTCAATTAATTGTATTCACACTAGAAACGCATCCTCCAAAACTAGTCATATCAATATATTTCTTTCTTTCCTACTGTTTTAACTTACGGTCAGGCATATCTGACGTAAAATCTTGGCTCCTTCCTTAATTTAATAAACCTTAATATTGTACATATATATAATGTCCTTTTGTTAATCATTGTGTTTGCAAATTTGTTTAATTTGGATATATGCTTTGGCTCCCCCTATATTTAAATACTGGATCCGCCACTAATATCATTTAAATGTAAATATCAAAGGTACTATTCACTGTTATAAATAAAAAAAATAGAAAGATGATCAAATTATGATGTTTGGAGTAGAAGACTTCAATTGGAGACTGATTGAGTACACATTGGAGGACTTTATTAGATAGACTTTAACTAGTAGTTCTCAACAATCTTGCTAACTAGTAACTCAAACTATTTTTTTTTGTAATAAACCATCGTGATTGTATGATTCCGCTCATAGAATAGCTCTGGTGATCACATATCGATATTCACTTGGTTTGTCATAGTTCCAGCATTAACTTACTTTGTTCCTAATTTATCTTCGACCAATTTGTATGGTTTTCACTTTTAAATTTTTTGGTTGAAATTACTTTTAACTAAACTCAATTTTTAAGTTTCAAGAACTAATATATGTGTTGTTTTCTCTTTTGTAGGGTTGAAATTTATGAAGAAGAAATATTTTTGAAGCAGGGAGATTTATTATATACAAATGATTTTGTTGTTCATAGTTATATATAGTTTGCGGATGTGTTGATTTTATAGATTTATCTACAATTTAGTGTGTTATAAATTTGTTACGGAATTTATGTTGATGATAAAAGCAATAGTTTATTGTTCATTATGTTGATGTAGTTTACGAATCACCCGCTGCAGCTATAGGTCAGAAAGACATTTTTTATTTTATTTTCTAAAAATGAATGCCGACGGCATTACTCCGTGGCAATAAACAGAACACGTTATAACCACAGGTAAAATCAAATATGTCATCGAAATAAATCAATTAAAAAATTTGCGGCAGTTTGTATTGCCGACGCTAATTACCTTTCACATATTGTTGAAATATAATGTGATTTGGCTGAAAGGGGCTTCCCGTGAAATTACTTACCTATTTCCGACGGTAACAAAATTCAAAATACAGTCGGAAATAAGACTTCCAACGTGATTTTTGCTGTCTAAAGTACCGTCGGCAATAGAATTTCCGACATTTTAAGCCGACGTTTTTGTCACCATTGGGAGTCACAATTGCCCATGGTTTTTATAGTTGCAGACGGCTTAATGCGGCCGAAAATAACTTCGAATTTTAGTAGTTATGTGTCCATGGAGATCTTCAAGATGGCGTGGAGAGTTGGCTACTTAATGGGTAACTAGCAACCAAGAATATAATGTGCTGGTCCTTTCCACTCATTGCCAATTCGTTTTGAGTAGATGACCACAAACTTAACATGGTATCAGAGTTAGGCCCACACGTGATAGGCTTAAAAGCCACACGTGCTTCACGTCACCCGAAACAAAAAAAAAACAAACACGTGTTAGGCTAACCACGCCACACGTGAGGGGGCGTGTGAGAATAGTCCCACATGGGAGAATGGATAACTAGCAGCCAAGAATATAATGTGCTGGTCCTCTCCACTCATTGCCAATTGATTTTGAGTTGGATGACCACAAACTTAACAGATTGTGACTATAAGGTGCACGCCACTCCGCCCGAGATGCTAGGGGTGTTGTTGGGCGACCTTGTAGTAACGAAAGTTTTTAAAGGGTGAAATCCAAATTCATCGTGGGTTGTCCTTCATTTGAATGGTGAGTTTGAAAGCATTTGGTTCTTTGAATCAGGCTAACCAGGTTGATATAATAGGCATCTCTTAACTGAAGAGAGTCCCACCTCTTTGCAGTTTGGTGCCGGTTCTTAAATTTTTCAGAGTAACCAAAAATATTTGCATTATCCTCGTATCAAATCGCTATTATCTCCATATAGCCTACAAAAAGATAACCTTAGGGACATTAAAAGAGAAGCCTATAATATAAAAATATGGGTGATTTTATAGGCAATGTCCAAAGTTGTTAGAGGCAATCTTGATAAAGGCAATTCCTAGTTTGGAGACAATACCTCATTCAATGTTTGACCTAATGGAGTAAATTGTCGTTAGGTCGTAGCCGACCAGCAACCTTAATATTTTTTTTCTTCTTCTTCTTCTTCTTCTTCTTGCTTCTTTTTCTACTTCTCTCTACCGTTTATCTCGAATCTTCGGCGAAGGGGAGGATCCCCTTCGCAGGGAATGTCTGGTTTCCAGACGAAATCAGATTTGGTTTCGTCTGAAAACCAGACGAACCAAACTTTGAAGGTCTGATTTCTCGAAGAAACAAAACTTTGAAGGTCCGGTTACAAACCAAATCTCGTCTGGTTTGGTTTTCCAAACGAGACGTGATCTGGTTTCAAACCAAAACTCGTCTGGTTTCTTTAAAAGAGAAGGGAGAGAGAGAGAGATATATAAAGAGAGAGAGAGAGGGATAGAGATAGAGAGAGGAAACTAGACCTTTGGCCGGAAATCATCACCGGTTGAACAGAAGAAGAAGAAGGTAGAATAAGAGAGAATTTTTTTTGTTTTCTTTTTTTAAGTTAAGGTCACTGGCCGGAAATCATCGCCGATTGATCGACGACCTTTGTCGGAGATGAAGGCGATGACATTGCTTCTAACTAAATTTAATCAACTTGATTTGACTAAGTCTTAGAGGCAAAATACATTGCCTTTAACAACTTTGGGCATTGCCTATAGGCATCTCTTAACTACTAAGAGATCCACTTTTTGTAGTTTGTAATAAGAATATTTGCATTATCCTCGTATCCAAATGGCTAGTATCTCAGTAAAGCCTACAAAAAGATATACTTTAGGGATATTTAAAAGAGAAGTCTATTATATAAAAACATTTGTCTAGACTTTTGATCAGATAGTAAGGGTAGGATTTCTTACTAGGCATAAATATGTACATTGGTGTTCTAGTGGGTGGAGAAGAAAAAGGTCTCCCTGAGCAATGACTTGAGCAAAAGTCACTGTCAATCCAAAGTACCAGCGGCTTTTCAAAGCTCCAAAACGTTTGTGATGTCGTATTTTTAAGGTTGTATTTGTTTGCTTTTCTCTGTCTCTAACTCTGAAATAGTTGAATCTAAAGATTGACAAAACTAAATTAGTTTAATCTGATTTGGCTCTAAGTATTTTATAAACGAATAGTGTGTTTGGATGACGGAATCATGAATCCAAACAATATATTTTTGTTTGTTTGGCAACTAATAAGAATTCTATAATTTATTATTATTTGAACACTTTAAAAACTTCTTTGAAAAAATATTGAAGAAACTGTTCTCGAAACTCGTTTTACAAATATCGTTTCATTCGAGAACCCTCCGTTTTTTTCATAATTTTTTTTTCAAGAACTGTTTTCCCAATTTTCTTTCATAAACAAATTGTATTTCCCGAATTTTTTTTATTCGAAAACCATTTTTTCGGTAACCGAGATTTCATGAAACTTTTTTTTTTCACAAAAACCAATTTTTTTTCTGGAAAACAAACACTCGAGAAAAACGGTCTTCATGAAGTAAAAAAGTTTTCAGTTATCGAAAAAACGGTTTTCAAGAAAGGAAAAATATTTTTCGAGAAAAAAGATCGATTAAAAAACGGGTTTGGTGAAAAAAAAAAGAATTCTGAAAAAAATCTGTTTTAGGAAAAAAAAAAAATCGGATATAAGAAAAAAAGTTATTTGGCGAAGAATCAGTTTTCGGGAGAAAGAAACGGTTGTCGGAAAAATCGAGTTTTGGGAAAAAAAACGCATTTGGGGAAAAAAATGATTTTCGTGAAAAACATTTTTTGAAAGGGGCCCGAGACGAAACCAAGTCAAACCAGGAGCTCCGGCGAAGGGGCTCATCTCCTTCGACGAAGCTTTAGAGAGAGAGAGAATATAGAGAGAAGAAAGGAGAACGAGAAAGAAAAAAAAGTTTAATGGTCGCCAGAAAAGGTGATGAGGTGGTGAGAGAGTGATGACGTGGGACAGAGAGGTGATGAGATGGAGGTGACAGAAGTGGCTTTGATGTTTTTAAAACAAATTTCATCTTGGCCGCCTAGTTTTTTTAAATAAGTTGAAATTTTTTGGGAATCAACCCATATTTAAAAAGGGGCCAAATTCGAATTTATAAAATCACTTTTATAACAAGGCAATTATGGAAACAAAAAAAAAAATTACTACTAAAATTAACAAAAAATAGGGAGCCAAACAGAAAGCTGGTCACAAAGTAAGGGGTCAAAAGAAAAATTACTTTGAAGATAATTATGGGACCGATATGGAATCATTTAACACATTTCAGAAGTTGGATCTTCTTTCCATACTTGTTTTGAAACGAGTGAGTTCTTTTCTAGCTTATTATGGGACATATATGAGCGTAATTATTTTTTATAAATTCTAAAACTATTAAATAGCAAAAATTAAAAATTGTCAGCACATTTGATAAAATCATATTGTTGTATTAATAGTTTCTTTTTTCAGTTGAGAGATATTAATAGTTTCTTAATGATAATAATCAACATATATTTTTATATTGAGGGTAAAAAATGACTTCGTTATTGCTGACCTATGCTTGGATAAGGGTTAGCATGAAAGTCATGCCAATGTGTTGACCCCATGGTTCTCCATAAGGTTTAGGGTTAATTCCGTTTTGGCCCCCAATTTGTGACCAACTCACCGTTTTAGTCCCATAAGTGTTCGGCAGTTCGTTTTGGCCCCAAATTCCATTTTTTGAGCAGCGCTAACATCATCAAGTCAAATTCAATGCTTTCTATACCCGAATTACCCCTCTGACCAAATCTTATCTTTCCCACACCAAATCCCGAGTTGTCACATCCATCAAGCTATTTAATACCCTTACCTTCCCAAGCCATGGCTTCCTAGAAGTAAGTTGCCACTCTCTGAGCTGATGTTCCAAATGGTGTTGAAAGTTTTAAAAATTCTAGTAACATTGATTTAGCTTCACCAATGTTTTCAGAAGATACAGCTTCTGCACATTGAAGAAGAAGTGTTAATAGGTGAAGATCTTCTTCATCTCTTGTTTGCTGCCTAATTTCTTCTTTTCTATTTCTGGGTATTATCTGTGTTGATGGTGGTGGTGGTTGTGGTGTTAATGGTGGTGGTGGTGGTGATGATGATGGTGGTGAGTTTTGGTGTTGTTGTTGTTGTTGTGGTTGTGGTGGAGAGATTTGTTGTTGGTTTTGCTGTTGCTGTTGTGGGTGGTGTGGGGTTTGGTGTTGCTGATGAAATCTGATGATGAAGTTGTTGTTGATTTTGTCTCTGGTTAAAACCCATAACTTATTTCCCTCTTCCATCTGTATTAATATTATCCAAAACAGGTTCCATTAGAGACCTTAATCTATACTGAAGAAGAGAAGCAAGGTTAGGATTACAAGGATGAATAATCTCTCTAACATTTTGAACAAGTTGAGGGATTGAGACATTTGTTGAACCTTGGATTAAATCTTTAATGATTCCATCAATCCAAGTTGATGTTGCTGAATTATCATCCATTTGAGATGAAGTTATTATTATTATTCGTTGGAATCAAATTAAGCCTAGTTAAACAATAACGCGCATCAATGAGAATCACGAAAAGAAAATGAAGAAACTATTTACTTATGGTTAGCAACTCATACTTTACATACACATAATCATAATCAATACACATGGACAAGAAAATAAAGAAGAAATGAGATATTATCACCAAGTTCCTCTTGATTGTGGCCCAAGTGACTAAAGATGATATATATGATGAAGTGATGAAGATTAGCCTCTCTCACAAAGACTAACTATCTTGCTTTATTGATCTTCTGTAAAGTGTTAACAAGCCAGCAAAAAATACACATCATGGTGAAAGTTGATCTCTCCCTCTCTCTCTACAAAGGTTCTCTTTAAATAATATAAGAAAAAAAAAAGTAAAGAAAGATGGTTCTCACACTCACTCTCTCTATAACTCTCTCTCTCTCTCTCACAAATTTGATCTCTGAATAGAAAGGAGAGGAAGATTCCTCTGATTTCTCTCTAATAGTTGTTGTTTGCCCCTTCTGTTCTTCTCCTTCTCTCTCTCTCTCTATAAATTCCTTGAAGCTCTTGGGATGAAGAAGAAGATCATATCACTTCTTTCAATATTCCCCCATTGTTTCCCGAAAAGAGAAGATCCTATAAGGAAAACACCCACAATCTAGCTAACTCAACCAAGCAACCTAAACAAAATCTAGACGACAGACAGGTTGGTCAATTTCACTTAAAAGTCTAGATAGCTCCTACTTCATAACAAAGCTTGCACTATGATTTTTATGAGGGTTACTCCGTCAAAGTACTATGGTCAAATAATTCTCCAGGAGACAGCCAACTATGAAAATTGCAACCGTGCTACCTGAGGCAACGTTTCCTCTTCTCGAGGCGGCATGTTTTAAAGAATTGAATTACACTTTCCTTTTAGGAATTCCCAAATAAAAATCGAGTTCCTGAATTGTTTCAAAGATCCTATGAGCTCGATGCCCTAAGGTCAATGTCTAAACCAGATTTTAATTTAAGTGAGGTTTGAGATTCGCAACGTTGTTTCCTAAATGGGCAAGAGACCGGTGATGAAATCCAACTCCTATCTTGTAATGGGGTTTGTGCCCTTACTAAAGAAGATTAAACTAAATAGTTCGTCAAATCAATGAGGCACACAAAACACACACAAGTACCCACTAACAGAGGATTCGTGGGTGATCAAGAAAAGTTACCTCCCGTTCAAGACGGGCGACGACCTTTGCAGACGACTCGGGTCACTCTTCCCTTAAGTGTCCGAACCCGAGGCTTCTTTGGTTTCGGTTACAATTAAGCCCTTTAAATTAGGGTCAAAATTTAAAACAAAAGAAAGTACTAAAAAGTCTAAGTCTCTCTTAATAGTGACTAAATTCTAGAACAGATTATTATCGGACATGACCAAAGACGGGACTAGAAAGGTGAAGGGAGTCTCGGCCAAAGTGGTCGAGAGCTCAAGTCTCGAACCATTGTGGTCGAAACACCAAGGCTTTGCCATAGTATCGGGTGTGACAAAATGCTAGGTATGGCAGAGTGTCGGGTCTAGGCTCGGGCATCATGCCCGACAAAGGCTAGGACCATGATAGATTGGTCAAGTCGCGCCGAACGCAAGCCCTTGAACTGGCCACGCCAAGTGCAGGCCCAAGGCCAAAGCGGTAAAAGGAGTGTCGTAGTCCCTTAAGACTAGGCGGGTGGGATAAGGTTGTCCTTATCCTCTATCGCCACACGGGTAGCCGCCTTTCATTACCGCCTCATTCTAGAAAGGCTTCATGCCTTAGCCGTCCCCAAAAGAGAGAGTAAGAGATTTTTCTAGTCATTCCGATTGAGAGTTCTCAAACTAATCTCTTCAAGTCTAAAGGGTTAGCTTTACAAGTAAAAGAAGAATAAAGGTCTTCATCGTTGTTCTAGCTAACTTCCAGTAAAAATAAAGGTATTGTGCTCGTGCGTCTCAAGTAGAGGAACCTCATATGGAGTTCTTGATCTTCATTAAGGAAAGTGAAAGTAAAACATATGTTTCTACATC
Source organism: Eschscholzia californica subsp. californica (assembly GCA_002897215.1). Classification (NCBI taxonomy): domain Eukaryota; kingdom Viridiplantae; phylum Streptophyta; class Magnoliopsida; order Ranunculales; family Papaveraceae; genus Eschscholzia; species Eschscholzia californica. Next base: position 421,838 of record BEHA01002077.1, on the reverse strand, counting down.
CTTTAGCTAATTATGTTAGATTTGTGCATACAATCCTAAGTAGTTAACACTTGATGTTAGACTTATAAAATTTCACTTACAGTGTTAGACTACACCAACACCCAACAATATCGCCAATAACTTTGTCATTGTTATTCATATAGTGTATATGTTGATAATTATTCGTCCTCAGATAGTGGCAGATCCAAGATTTGAACTCAGATAAAACGAAGTAACATACCAAACGAAAAAGAATTACAAACACAATCATTAACAAGAGAAAATTATCAACACAAATACATTTTATAGCAGGAGTATTATGAATGTATATTAAATAAAGCGCGGGACCATGATTTTACATCAGGCAGGCCTGACTATAAAAGTGGTAGGAAAAACAAGTTGGTTTATATGACTAGTATTGGAGGAGGCAATTTATAGCGTGAATACAATTGCTCGACAATCCATGTTGCTAGGCAGAGATGGAACCAGGATTTCAAAATCGGGAGGGCTGACCCTTTACTTAAAGTTAGTAAAAAAAATTCTTTAGGTTGATATTTGTAATAAAAAAAGTAAACATATGCATAAATAACATAAATAATAAGTTATTATTATATAATAGTATTAGGTATAGTTATAAAGTTGAGCCTTTGTTCATTATCATGATAAGTCATCTCACTTATTGGGAGGGCGACTATGTCACTATAGGCTATACTCCTATTCATGTTTCATTATTCAACACTTTTTGTCTTAGAACATAGATGGTCTATCTACCCAACTCTAATTATGTTATGAATCGACAAATACTCCTACTTTTTCATTATTCCATATTCCAATCAAATCCATAATAAAGATTAGAAATCAACAAAAGAAAAAGTAAGTGGACCTAACCCATTGAATCATAACTATATCAGCTATTCTGATATTAAAAGTCAATAGAGAAAACCTATCTTCTACTTCAGATGCACTACTATTTCCAAAACTTAAATTTAAAGGCGTAATTAATTTTCTCATTTAAACGTGCAAGTAATTCAGAAAAATAATATGAAGAAGGTAATACCTGGTGAGAATAAAAATTTGGCTTCTCCTTCGTCATGTATCCACATTTACGAAAGTATGACACTTGTTCAATTTGGTACCTGCTAAAAAAATATACAACGCAAAATATATAGAAGTAAAAAACAACACACATATATTATATGCAAAACAAAGCTAATATTTTCACTGATCACTGCGATTCTGTATATCAAATTTATTATAAATTCAATAAAGATATGCACGATACTCGAATGATAAACATAATACTCAAAATAGCTGCAAAATACTAAAAAAAGATAAATACTATCGAACCATCATTAGATCACTACTCGAAGTATAAAATTGTGTTACTTGAGTTGCCCCCTACGATCCTTCAAAGCATAAAAATCATCTATTATCGAGTCAGAATCAATTCCTTCAGCAAGTTCTCTCTCAATATGAGTATCATGCAATCTCTAAGAAAATCATCATCTAATTTAGTGTCATGTTTTGTCTTGATAAGTTTCATTGCCGAAAATGACCTTTCAGTAGTTGCAGTAGAAACAGGTAAAGTTAACACTAGACAAATTAGTCTATGAATAAGATAATAGGCCTTCAACTTTCTTGTTTCCACCAACTTCTTACATAACTGCAAAATAGAAGACATATTATGAAATTATTCGATGTTTAAGAACATCAAATTTTTAATGTAGCAACTGAGATTTCAAAGTAATTATCTCCTGATTGTTAAAATCTTGTGGATGATATTTTTCAGCAAGTTTACTAAATGAAAATTTATTGTAAAAGCATTAAAATTTATTGCAATATTAAACAAGTCAACACGATAGTGATGTAACACTGTTATAAAGTCACATTGTTGAGAAGACCGAAGTGTGCCTACAAGATAACGAGAATTCATATCTGGTACTACAATATCATGATTCGTGCAAAATAATTCGACATGTTCTATGAAAGCATCCCAACCATCCTCTCTTAACTTTTAAAGAAGCACTTTTGTACTTGTTATCAAATTCAATGCATTTACAATAAATTTTCATTTAGTAGAGTTGAATACAAGGTTCACTGAGAGCACAATAGACTTCTTGTTCTTAGTTCAACTTTGGACCCCGGGGGTGCTTACAAGTCATTTAAGGCTGACAATATAAGTAAACTTGCTGAAAAATATCATCCACAAGATTTTAACAATCAGGAGATAATTACTTTGAAATCTCAGTTGCTACATTAAAAATTTGATGTTCTTAAACATCGAATAATTTCATAATATGACTTGTAAGCACCCCCGGGGTCCAAAGTTGAACTAAGAACAAGAAGTTCTATTGTGCTCTCAGTGAACCTTGTATTCAACTCTACTAAATGAAAATTTATTGCAATATTAAACAAGTCAACACGATAGTGATGTAACACTGTTATAAAGTCACATTGTTGAGAAGACCGAAGTGTGCCTACAAGATAACGAGAATTCATATCTGGTACTACAATATCATGCTTCGTGCAAAATAATTCGACATGTTCTATGAAAGCATCCCAACCATCCTCTCTTAACTTTTAAAGAAGCACTTTTGTACTTGTTATCAAATTCAATGCATTTACGATATCTTGACATTTTTATTGAAGGGTTTGACATAGCATATCTATGATTTCCATAATTTTACTCATCAGGTGTAGTATAAAAACAAACTCAAATGATGTCCATCGCAAGGTAAAGACCTTGAGATTCCCCACCCCACGTAAAGCGATATTTGTCGTAGTTTCCATAATTCTCTAATAACTGCACAAGTTGCACCAAACATAACAATTAAGCTTCTAATAGAACCATAATGAGAAATCCAACGAGTAGCTCCAGGTCGTAGCAAGTTACCCATTTGGTTCGCTCTTTTGCCCGTCTCAATCTGACCAGTAGCTAACATTTTACCGATTTCACCTAAATGAGAAGAGTGTACCTCATCTTGGCGTAAAGAAGAAGCACAAACAAAATTAACAATTGCATTTAGTTTTGAGTATAATCTCCAAATATCACCTTATTCTTTCAAAGCTCCAACTAATGCTAGTTGTAATTTGTGTGCGAAGCAATACACGTAATACACCGTTGGACAATCTTTAAGAAATAATGCTTGTAAACCATTAAAAGCTCCCTGCATATTGCTAGCACCATCATACCCTTGACCCGCGCATGTCGTCTGTGTGAATTGAAGGTCGTGATGAATAAAGACATCAGATATAGCTTTCTTAAGAGTGAATGCACTGCAATTTTTCACATGCAAAACATCAAAGAATCTTTCTTTGATGGAACCATCATCGTTGACAAATCGCAAAACAATGGCCATTTATTCCTTATAAGACTTATCTTGTGCTTCGCCACAAGAATGCAAAATTTTATAGTCCCAACTTCTTCACGAATCTTTTTCCTTACTTTGTTAGCAAGGATGGACAATATTTCTTTTTGAATCTTAGGAGATGTATATTTGGCATTTCCTAGAACATTTTCTAAGACAACTTCTGCAATTTTATCATTTAGAGTAGCCAAAAGTTTTATGAATTCAATGAAATTGCCACGATTTGATGAATTTACAGATTCATCATGAGCCCTAAAAGCACATGCTTGATATGCAAGATACCGTAAACAATCAATTGTTGTCTTGAGTCTTAACTGATTTTTCTGGACCTCTTCTTTAGACTGTATGTTGATTAACTTGTCGAGATGTATTCCCTAAATCTTTACAAGCTCTTACCGTCATCATGTGCAAACAATCATGTTCTCCCTATGCCTTAGAAACGAACATTTTTCCCATCATTAACTCTCTTCCATTCTCTAAACCCTTCAACTGTAAACACTGTACGATTTGGTGGATTTATTTTAAATATGAAGCATGGAAGACAATATGCGACATTTTTTGCAGGAGAATACTCTAGCCAAGAAAATCGAGTAAACCACAAAGCTTGGAATCTACGGACTGTTTTTCCAAATTTAGTTTGTGGATACTCATCAAGTATTGGTTGGTACAGTCCAGCATTTAGATAAGCTCTTCGAACCTCATCTTGTTTATTAATAGGCTACTGCCATATTTGAAGACGTAATCTGGGATCACGTTGAAAAGTAGCTTCGACGTTTCCTGAATGTTCAACTGGTTGCTTACCAGATTCTCCATCTTCAACTCTTTGAGCATCGACTTCAAACGTGGAAGGTACATTTTCTCGAGATTTAACTCCTTCATTATCAGCTACTCCGTATGCAACTCCTTGATTATCAACTATTGTTGAATCAGGAGGTTGCTCATTAGACAATGACGCAATGACTTTAGAAGTACAAGGAGCATCTTCTTTTGTTTTCTCTTCCTCTCCGTGTTTGAAATACGAATGTATTGTCTTCCTTCATCTACTTACTTGGGGAACTTGAGAGATTTTGGCTTAGGAAGCTAAACATAAAAATTACAATTAAGTTACTCGGGTAATTAGGGTAAGAAGTATACAATAATATAAACATTAAGTTCAATATTCACCATCATACAACACACATTTACACAAAAATGCAAGATACTATTCGAAATTAGATTGATCTTTTTCGTCAAATTTTCTGAGTCCTTGAAGTTATTTGGTGATTATTAGGGTCAATGATGTATCAAAATTTTAAATTTTTATATGGGTTACTCAAACAAATTGACACAAAAATTGTTAATTCCATTTGTTGACTATGATTTTGTTAGAAATGATTTATAGTTTTATAATTAGGGACTGAAGAATTGACACAAATATTGTTTACTAAATTGTTAATTCAATTAGTTGATTATGAATGCTTAGGGTTTCATAATTACTTAATTAACGATTGAAGGAGAAATTCCCTTTTGTGCGGACTATGGTTTATTTAATTCATAAAAGAGGAGTAAACTACATCAATCACCAAAACCCTAACATAATTGCTAAAGGAAGAAGAAAAAGTGTTAATTTGAAGTTTGAAACATTAAGATTAACAACTAAACCTGATTGAGCTGCCGGTATGATCCTCGGGTGAAAGATAATGGAGACACTGAGGCTTGTGAGGCAGTCTAGTTTAGGAAGAAGCAAGTCGAGACGGAATCCTTCAAAATCAGACTTAATCTTGTCTTCCCTTTGGCTCTTTGATACCTACAATTGTTATCTCCTAAATAGTAAATACGAAGCCAACCCTCAAAACCTAAACATCCGCAGACGGTTTACCTAGGGGCAGCTGCCCGACCTAGTCTCCAAGTGGGTCTGCCCATGTCGCTAGGCCTACTTGGGATGGTAAAAAATATGTTTAAGCGCAATCAAACGAATCCAATACATTGCTTTGTAATTGCCCATGAGAATTCCTAGTGGGTTAGTGAAGGTTTGGCTTTGAGGAGCAAAGGAGTGGGATAAGTTTATATTATCATAATACCATGAGAATTCTTCATTACTTTCCAGTGTGCGACTAAATTCTCAAAATGAACAACACAAATAACTTTTAGTTTTAGTCCCACATTGCTTCTTTAGAATTAGGTAAGGTATTTGGAGACTTTATAAATGGAGAGGAAGAAGTAAGCTTTCTCACGTCATGGGCTTACCAGCTATCGGTCCGCCCATACACAAATTTCCCGAGCTTCTTGATGGGCTTGGATGGAAATGGGCAAGGCAAAATTCAAAATTGCCCGCCTGATTAACTTACCCTAATAGTTATTGAAGTTTGGTACCCGACCCGATGCTTCAAGTGCCAGTGGATGTCCATACCCGCCCAATCCCCACCCCACTCCCAATTACGATCACCTCTAGAAGATGCTTGACAAAGTCAATTATTCTGTCTTTTTTTTCAAAAATGATAAAAAAAACCATAATACCCCTAGTTATTGGGAGACAGTGACCTCGGCCAATAAGATAAGAAATACTTCAATATTTTTTTCTAAGTGAGAATACCATAATACTCGAGACAGTGACAAAGAGAGTTTTTATATGATTCTATAGTTGTTTTCTTTTATGTTTACCCATGTAAGCTTCTCAGAGAGTCAACTGTTCTCTCTCTCTTGTTTTCCACTCACCTACCTTTCTTTCATTCTCTACCAACAAAGACCAAATATAGCTACAACTTTCTATTCAACAATGCCAACAAAAGGTTACTTGTACATTTCTACTAACCAAAACTTAAAACAATCATTCCTTCCTCTTTAGCACTTACAATAAATCATGATGAGCACTACAGTTTCCTCTAATAATGGCCTTGGTTTTGTTGATAGCATCGATCTTTTCACTGGGATAATGGCAGGAGGAATTTTCCTTGTCACCATTATTACACTCTCGTCTTGTTACTGCATCAGCAACCAATACCCACCTCAACGAAACACCCACGAACATGATCATAGTTATCACCATATTGATTTTGATTGTATTGAAGAAGGTCTAGATGAAACTACACTTCAAAGCTACCCAAGACTTCTTTTTTCAGAAGCTAAGCTTCAAAATAAGCATAGTACTAGTTTATGTTGTTCAGTTTGCTTGGGTGATTACGTTAGTACTGATACTGTAAGATTGTTACCTGATTGTGGACATATTTTTCATCTTAAGTGTGTTGATCCTTGGTTGAGGAGGCACCCAACTTGTCCACTTTGCCGATCTTTGTCACTTCCGGTAGCACATCAAGTGACTCCTCTTTAGTAAGGTAAGAGGCCAAGGGAAGAAGAAAACCCAGGGGAAGAAGAATATGACTCCTGTTTCTTTCTTCTCTTGGTCTCTTACCTTATAACTCTTACCCATACTATTACCATAGATGTAAGTATATGGTGGGTGCCCCACCCAATGGGAACCCACATCTCAACCGATCAAGAGGATCAGGGAGAAAGATCCCGATTGACTTCGTTTTAGTAATTCTCATCTTTGTATTTATCATTTCCTTATTTTTATTGATTTCTTGTAATCCTAGTGTAGACACTGTAAATAGTTCTTCATAATCAATTAATCCTAGTGTAGACACTGTAAATAGTTCTTGTTGTAAATGGGGTATTTACATGAAGTAATCCATTCTGGTTTAGGTTATTAATGATATGAAATTCCATTATACATCTTGAGAGCTGTTGGACAGATGGACATTGGCCAGCTGATGATACATAGAGCTAACTGTGAAGTTCTCGGACTGAGTTGAGGACCGACTCAAAGTACCCTGGCCCTCTGAAGGTAAATCAATGAATTTGATGAGGTTACAAATGCCTTGATCGAAATTTTCATTGAGTATCCATTGTTCCAATTGTTATTACGAATTAGCTGGGAAACCCAAATAAGAGTGGAATTGTGTTGATCATGAAGTTGTACATCATTTTGACCGGGAGATGCCTAGGGTCAAGGATGTCTCTGCTATCCTTTAAGACTATGAGGGGGACTAAGCTATACGCATTGGAAGGCAGTTTAAGTGGGACGTACACATCATCTAAACTCCGAGATGTTCAAGCGGGGTAAAGGCAAAGTAGGTCATGGTAACTTTACACCATGTAGATGTTTAGTTGGAAGCTTCATGACTTGATTAAAAACATTAGAAGTTAAACTAATAATACCTCACAATTTTAGTAATATAGTACAGATGGGCGATCCGATGTCGAAATTCACTTGGTTTGCACAGTTTTAGCATTAGCTTACTTAATTTGTTTCTAATCATGAAACTTCGACCCATTTGTATGGTTTTACTTCTAAAACTTGTCGTTGGAATTACTCTTAATTAAACTCAAGTTTTAAGTTTTAAGAACTACGTTATGTGTTATTTCTTCTTTTGTAGGGATTGAAGTTGATGACGAAGAATTATAAATTTTGAAGAACCGAGATTTATTATATACAAATGGTTTTGATATTGATAGTTATATATCGTTTACGAATGTGTTGAATTTTGTAAAAGTAGTAGGTATAGTCCATTATGTTGATGCAATTTATCAATCAACCGTTGCAACAACGGTTCCAAAAAACAGTTTTACAAAAAAAAATTGAAAACTATTACCGATGGTATGTACTCCTTTGGCAAAAACCGTAGTGACGCATCATATATAAATGCCGGCAAAAGCAAATGTGTTGTCGAAAAAACCAATAAAAAATTGGTGTCAGTTTGTATTGCCAACATTAATTACTTTTCACGTACCATTGACAATATATGGAGGTTTCGCGGGCTATCCCCGACAGCATTGGAATTCAATAGGACTCATGACGGCGTTCTTTCTGTTGGCAGTACCTCATTAATAGTATTCCTGACACTATTTAAGCCAACACATTTTGGCCATCAGAAATCACTATTGCGGACGGGTTTTTAGCTTGCGCCTGCAATAACCTTGACATTGTTGCGCGATGTGTCATCTCAAGTCGGAGATCTTTGAGATGGCGTGGAGAGTTGGCTACTTGGATTGTGACTCGAAGGTGCACATCATCACTTCAACCCCAGATGCTTGGGGTGTTTGTTGGGTGACTTCCTAGACATTGAACAATCCAAATTCGTCCTGGGTTGCTGTTGAATGGTTGGGTTTGAAAGCAATTAGTTATTGTATCTTTATCATCTCCATAAAGCTTACAAAAAGATATACTGAGGGGATAGTAAAGGAGAAGTCTAAATATAAAAATATTTGTATAGACTTTTGATCAAGTAGTAATGGTGGGATTCCTTGCTAACCTGATTATATACACTAAATAGTGTTTTTTATAGGAGAAAAAAAGATCTGCGTGAGCGATGACTTAAGCAATTGTCACTATCATTGGAAAGTTATTCTAGTCATTTTTCAATGCCGTCGAACGTTTTTCATGTCTTATATTTTAATGTTGTGTTTCTTTTTTGTGTCACTCATTACGGTTGAATCTGAATCGACTAAACTAAATTAGTTGAATCTAATTAGGAAGAATTATTTTACAAATTAAAATATTTATTTTTTATTTGAATTATTGGGCCTAAAATATAAAAAATAAATACAATTATACCTGGTACTTTTTGGCCGACATTTTGAGAGAATAAAAAAAAAATCTAGAGTGCAAAGACTTTGTCAAAACTTGGTTAATTTAAGTTGACTAATTATTTTCTAATTGTTAGAGGGAAACAATTTTGAGTGAAATGAGTTTCCTTTGAGTAAATGTGACAAATATCCAAGTCGAGGATACCTCTGTCCTTAAGACAATTTACACCATGTATGTTAGTACCAATAGTAAGAGTGTATGTCTCCCAGGATAAAAGGATTACATATCAAGTTAAAGATGGTACCTCTTAGTTATGCTAGTATGTCGAACTTATAAGCAATACGAACTTCTGAACAATGATCCTTAAACTCTAATGCTTGAAAATGAATACTCCGAAAATGTTAATAATTTATGTGTTTAGTTTTGCTGAATTCTCTAGGGGAATTGGCAACACTTCGTATGGGTGTCTATAGACGAATAGATGTTTCCAACTGTTATAATTAAAAGTCGCGGAAGCTATCGAACCTATCCTAGAAATTGATCCGATTATGAAGATTAATCGAAAAGCTAAGTCAAAATCAAATATGCGAACAGAATTTAACGAGGTTCGGCTTTAAAGCCTACGTCCTCGGGCGAACAAGAAATCTTTATTGAAGGATAGATGAAGACGACTAACACAACCCGCAAGTTCGTCCCAAGATGGTACCGTATAGTAATAACCTTCTATACTAAATCTTCGACGACCGAGAAATTTAACACCGCTCAAAAACTATGAAAAATTTCTCTCACTCTTGCTCTCTCTCTAGCTCTCTAAAGAAGAGTTGTTGTTTGTGTTGGTGTTGGTTTGGTTGATGATTAATATGGCACTTAACCCACCTATTTATATATTATTATAAGCCGACTCCAACTAAGGATTTAGAAACTCAATGCATCCACCGACCCAATTAGGAATTAGAAACCCAACACAATTAGGAATCCAAAACCGCCTCAAGCCATCTTTCACAAACCGCCTCCAAGAAACTGCCTATACCCTCTCACACCAACAATCACAGTTGGCGGTTGGATTTCAGGTTTAATTTCGACCATCAGATCTCAACGGATATATCTAGATTCAGCGCCTTGAAAGCCTACCATTAGATCCCCAACGGATTTATCATATAGATCCGTTAACTACATTTCCACCGTCGGATCAAATCTCTGATCTTATAAACGAAATGCAAAGTGTGTGTGGGCGCCTCTAAAGCGCAAACCATGCAAAGCACCTCATCATTTCAAAGAATCTACTATTAATATGTGGAAAAAGTCTATATAAGGATGTAGAACTTTCTTTACTTTCCAATACAGTACTTATAATAAAACTACACGTTGTAAATCAGTACTGGCTTTCTCTCTCTCTCTGTCAAAAAAAAAATAACCATCTCTGTCTCTCTTCAACAGTACTCAGATCTACGTCTCTTTCCTCCGGCGAGGGGTCCTCCCTTCGTCGGAATTCTTTTATGTTTCTTTTGTAGTTTGTTCTCCATCAATAAATAGTTTATAGGGTTGTTTTCCTTCTGAGATTGAGTTTCTAGGGATTGTTTTCTAGACTCACCACACATCGATTCTTTCAATTTGTTAAAGGATTCGAAAGATTTAGTAACAGGTTGATGGAGTGAGAGAGGAAGAAATGAAGAGAGTTTGGGATTTCTAGGGTTCAACAGGAATTGAAACAACAACATTTGGTTGTTTGAAGCTTCTTGAATCTTTGGATCTATCAAGTAACAAGCCTAAACAGAAGGACTCAAAGACTTGTTCGGCGGTGATGGTGGTGGTTGGCCTTGCGATTTACACTCATCGGCGGCGGTGGTTCTTTCGGTTGGAGCAATTTTAGTATTAATTCTATATTTTTTTGTCGACCTTTAGGGTATTTTCATTCTCGATCTTCATGATCTTTTGTCGACCTTTAGGGTCTTTTGTTTGAGTATGTGTCTGGTCAAATTCTTTCCCTTCATGAGGCACTTTACAATCGAAAGTTCAATAAACTTATCGTATGTACCTCTCATGTAGTTCTCAAAGAAATAAAAATCATCATCCATGTAACTTGTGATTGAATCACTTATGAATGAAATATGGTTTCGCTTGGTTTAAAAAAAAAACTACACGTAGTAGTTATCCTTATATATTCCTAAAGTAAATCAATGATAACTCGTTCATATGAAATCGAATTTTGACAAACTTTATGTTTAAATTCAAGAGCTCGAGGATGATCTATCTTGATCCTGATTTGTACAACTTTTGGGTGCTCAAATTAGCCAAAAGCAGGTCCGACTTCTACACTGAGTCTGTGAAGTAAAACCGAACTCAGAATGGTGTGTTAAGAAGGTCTATGAGATCCATTTTCTTTCTAATATTTAAGAACATGTATTGATGTCTATGGGATCCAAACAAAATGAATCTACATGCTCAATTTAGCATTATTAATGTAAGACGTGCATACCACTAAAAAGAAAATTTATTTCAAGGACACTTCAACTTGTATTTTTATTTAAATTTAAGCCAAGGAGATCAAGCTCTGTTTTATTCTTTTGGGCCCGTTTTTCAATCCCCTTAGTGGTGGAAAAGAAAAATAAACAGAATTGTATTAACTTCGTTGTGAGACTATGGGAGAGATTTTATCACGTTTCAAAAACGATACATACACTAAAGTTTTGATTTAGACGTTATGCCTCGTAATTATGGAGTTAATTGATGCAACCAAACAATGTGGCAAGGGTTCGAGGCACACGCTGAACAATTCAAAAAAAAGAAGGTGAAATTGATGAAACTTTAGTTTCAGTGTCAGAATTGCTCAAAATTCGGGTCGTTGATGTAAAAGTTTATGATCTAAATCCATGGTTTCCCCATGAACTTTCCACTATTGAGGCTGAATTATGTTCTTTAGACCCAAAAACACAGCAACTTAATGATCATTTCTATTTTTTGACTCTCTCGAGTTTTCGCTTGTTTAAAAGTTATTTTATTTAGAAGATGTATAGTTAGGAAACCTCTAACACTATATAAAGGAGTTCGTCTACAAGTTATATTCATTCAA
>BEHA01002077.1:388522-409376 GCA_002897215.1 Eschscholzia californica subsp. californica | reverse complement strand
TTCCTAAAGTAAATCAATGATAACTCGTTCATATGAAATCGAATTTTGACAAACTTTATGTTTAAATTCAAGAGCTCGAGGATGATCTATCTTGATCCTGATTTGTACAACTTTTGGGTGCTCAAATTAACCAAAAGCAGGTCCGACTTCTACACTGAGTCGGTGAAGTAAAACCGAACTCAGAATGGTGTGTTAAGAAGGTCTATGAGATCCATTTTCTTTCTAATATTTAAGAACATGTATTGATGTAATTATGGGCTCCAAACAAAATGAATCTACATGCTCAATTTAGCATTATTAATGTAAGACGTGCATACCATTAAAAAGAAAATTTATTTCAAAAAAGGACACTTCAACTTGTATTTTTATTTAAGTTTAAGCGAAGGAGATCAAGGCATCAAGCTCTGTTTTATTCTTTTGGGCCTGTTTTTCAATCCCGTTAGTAGTGGAAAAAAAAAATAAACAGAATTGTATTAACTTCGTTGTGAGACTATGGGAGAGATTTTATCACGTTTCAAAAACGATACATGCACTACAGTTTTGATTTAGACGTTATGCCTCGTAATTATGGAGTTAATTGATGCAACCAAACAATATGGCAAGAAGGTGAAATCGATGAAACTTTAGTTTCAATGTTAGAATCGCCCAAAATTCGGGTCCTTGATGTAAAAGCTTATGATCCAGATCTATGATTTCGTCGTGAATTTTCCACTATTAAGGCTGAATTATATTCTTTAGACCCAAAAACCCAGCAACTTAATGATCATTTCTATTTTTCAATAATTCTATTTTTTGACTCTCTCGAGTTTTCGCTTGTTAGCTGGTTATTTGATTTGGGATTATTAAGGTATAAATAATGTAGTTGGGCTTTAGGCCATTGTCATGTTGGGCTATAGGCCCGGTCTTGTTTCAGTTTGAGTGGGCAGTTATTGAGCGTATCACATCTTTGATGTATCAATGCCAAATGTAACGACATACGTAGATCGTAGTCGACTTCCAAAAAAAAAAAAAAAAAAGTTATTTTATTTAGAAGATGTGTAGTTAGGAAACCTCTAACACTATATAAAGGAGTTCGTCTACAAGTTATATTCATTCAATTCAGTTAATAAAATTTCACAGTTTTCTCTACATTTGTGAGTTTATTAACCTTTTAAGTTTTTTTTAGTCGACGTTCGAAAACTTTTTTTCAAATTTTGTGCTAAATCAACAAGTTAATTAAGATGCTTAGGCTATGGAACATCACTTCATTTTCTTAGACCAGTTCTCCCACCAAATTTCTTAACCTATCTTATCCAGATACATCACTCATTGTTCCAAGTCAACTTCTCTCTCTCTCTCTCATATAATACCCAAGTACAAGCACAAGAATAACTCCTAGCTGTTTCAAACCTCAACACTGCCAAAATTCATACTTTCTTGATCCATTTGGAAGCTTGTTTTTCTCTATCAATACTTCATATTAGGATATGATGAATAACAATAGCACCATAGCATCAAACATTTCATTTGTCTTCAACTTTGCATTCTTTTATTAGATTCTTCTTCTTCCCCTTATACAACAAAATCACCATTCCTTCATCCACCTATCAAGATGAACTCTACCAGCAACCTATCCGAAGGAATATTCGATGGTAACATAAACGGGTACGGTTATTTCATTGGTATATCGCTTGGTATAATTCTACTCATTGTCACTTTTGCTGTTGCTTCCTACATGTGTCACAATTCTCGACATAGCAATCCTCCGTCTCAGCTTCCTCCTCCTCGTCATCGTGGTCCGCCGGATCTTGAAGTAGGATTAGATGAAAAAACCCTAGAAAGCTACCCAAAACTCGTATACTCAGAGGCTAAACTTCGAAACAAACATGCCAGTAGCTCTTGTTGTTCTATATGTTTGGGTGATTATATTAGTACTGATACAGTCAGATTGTTGCCAGATTGTGGTCATATTTTTCATCTCAAATGCGTCGACTCTTGGTTGAGACTTCATCCAACATGTCCCGTGTGTAGACGTTCATCTCCAATACCAACACCTGAATCAACTCCACTTGCAGAAATGGCTCTTGCAACCAGGATAACATTCTCATGATCTAAGATGGTGCTTGTTTTCATTCTCTCAATCTAACTCTTACGAATTTGACTCGTTTGAATCAACTGAACTCAAAAGGTGCCAGAATCAGACGTTCAAACGAATTAGACATTACATGAACATTTTGACATCTTACTCGAGTCAATTTAGTCCTCGATTCTGATTTCAAATTTGACATAAAAAGCCAAACACTACCTTACTGTACTTGTCTATTGATGAGGTTCTTCCTTAGCTTGTTCTTAAGGTTTTCATGCTTTTGGAGATAACTTCTTCATGTAATTAATGAAATTTCTTCTATAATGTTTCTTTCTTAATCCCATCTTGCACTTTCTTTATGAGGATGGGTGTTTGTGAGAAGAGTTCCACGGAACAAACCTATGTCTCAAACGCCTCCACTCATTGTTAATTGATTTTGAGTTCGATGATCACAAATTTAATATGGTATCAGAGTCAGGCCACACGTAATATGTCCAACAGTCAGGTGTGCTCCACGACACAAACAAAAAGCCATATACCGTGTATGAAATTGTGAATTAAAATAGTTCTACTTGTCATTCTTTTCTTTGTATAGGATCATTCTCCTTGCGAAGAAGATTGATAACTAGACCTTTTTGTCTCCCCAGCAGCATAGACAAAATGTTTTATAACTTAGTAGATAACATTAGATCATCTCTGCTCATGGTGAATTAATGTTGTATCGGATATCAAAAACTTAATAAATATAGTTTTAACCATGAGTTTTGGAGTGAGCCACAAAAGCATGGATTTACGTGCTTCCGAAAAATAATAAACAGCCCTATGATCATCTTATTAGTTGATTTGGGGGAAGTAATATTGCACCTATATGCATTGAACTCCCAACGAGTAGGTTTTTCCTTTCGAAAAGAAGATGATTGGATTACATAGATACAGTCTAACCGACGACACCAGAGTGATTATTCAATTCCTAAACTCAGAATCATCGCATTTTATTTTATCTTCCTATGCTTATTGAGTTTTGTTGTTTTCTTTTGAAAGAGACATAAATTCAGTTAAGAAATATTCTTCTGTTCCTATCCTTATTTTTTGTTGTATTATTTGTTTGTTGGTCAAGCATGGCAGTACCAAGTTGATTTAGTAAATAATTCATTTCCAATTGCCCTTTCTTGGTTGAAGAAGACATTGGTGACCTTTTGACTCGAAAAGGAAAAGAAAGCGACGTTGAGTTTATCCGCTTACAGGGAGCTACTCGGTCTCGGTTGACACTATGCTTGCTATTATCTACTATGTAATATTCGCTTTGTTCGTGCGAGACTATTCAGATAGTGGCACAACTGGCTCATCTTCTATAATTTGTTTTAGTTGTCATCCAAGTTGATTTTGCACTTATCTATTGATTTGCCTAACAGTGACTGATGATGAATTGATAATATAAAACATATAGTAATAGAGTACTAAATGTTAAGAATGTGAGCTTAAAAGTTAGATCAGTAATAGGTCACTGAATTAACATAAACTATGAAACGGAACGGTGTATATAATCACCTAACTCTAAACTCTTGCTGTTATATGCATAAACAGCCATTACATGCATTTATCGACACCATCTATGAATCCTGACCAGAAAAAAAGATAAGATTACATGTAACAGATAATACAAAGGGGAGAGATCTAGAAGTAGAATGATACCCTTAAATTAGCAGCTGACAGGAGATGACTTGGGCTGATGCTGGGTTTCCTCACAGTTCACCGAGTTGGTCTCCGCTGGTTTGGTTTCCTC
This sequence comes from Eschscholzia californica subsp. californica, assembly GCA_002897215.1. Lineage (NCBI taxonomy): Eukaryota > Viridiplantae > Streptophyta > Magnoliopsida > Ranunculales > Papaveraceae > Eschscholzia > Eschscholzia californica. The sequence continues at coordinate 405,528 of BEHA01002077.1, read as the reverse complement.
TTCGCTCTGCTTACTGTTGCTGACGTTACTTTCTGTAACCTTCTCGGTCGGGGCCTCTTCTCCCACCCTGGCTTCCTTCTCCGAAGATTCATTAACCACCTTCACTTCTGTCTCAACGGGCGGGACCTCGTTGGACCCTGATAATGGAGGTGGTGCACCAATCTTTTTGTCTTCGACAACTGCTTCGTGCGGAACTGACTTGTTCTCGCCTTGCTCTTCCTTTGGTTCAGAATCGTTCTTCTTATTGGTTTCTTCGGGATTCTCAATGCATTCTGTGTTTTTGCCCTCATCATTTTTGCTGGCTTCTTCTGAAGTTTTCATAACTGTGTCCTTGATTTCATTCTTGGAGTTCTGCTCAACCGCTATTCCTTCTCCAGTAGTTACCTGCTCTACATTTTTGTCCTCGCCACCCTCGACCTCTTTCATCTCAACATCTTTTCCTTCTTTCGATTCCTCTCCAGCTTCATTGTCTTGTTTCTCTTTGAGTGCTTCGCCATTCACATCATTAGTTCCCTCCTTTGTTCCCTTCTTTGAGCTTGACTTCCTCTCCCGTTTTTTCACTGGCTCATTTTCAGGTGTCTCTGTGGCCTTCGATTTCTCACTAATTCTGGCAGATCGCCTTGGTGTGTCACCTGCTTACAGTCAATCAATTACATATAGAGAATAGCGAGTTGAGTTGAAGTTGTTGATCATGTCTGATAGGGAGAGAGAAAGAGAGTACCTGTGCTCCAGTCAAACTGAGAGGAAGGAGGACCTCCTGGATGCGCCTTGAGGAACATGTCCAATTGTTTCTTGTTCTTGATCTCCTCACCAGTAGGAGATATGAAAACTATCTCATTCTTCTTAGGGGTTCCACTTTTCTTGGGAATGAACTGCAAGGAAACAAAAGAATATGTGGATTACCACATAATTTATCAATAAATTACCTATTCCATGTTACTCTACTTAAAAGGAACTAAGGAAGTAAGGAACTAAGAAAGATTGGAAAAACAACGATTTTTGTTTTCAAAGCATATTAAACACAATCAATGCTGTTTATGTGTGTATTCTTGTTATTAATTCTCTCTTCTACGGAAAACACTAAAACAAGAAAATATTGAAAAACATCTTCAAAGAGTAATCAAGGAGACAGGGACATGAACGATTCTAGTCCGAGGAGACAAAGTCTACTTTTCAATCCACAGTCCACACCATAATCCTACTGTTGACGCAAAGTGAAGATGTATGAAAATATGCAAGATTTACAAGTAGTAAGAATTGAATTTTAAGAAAGTCGCCATTTTACAGCAACATTGCAATGCGAAGATAGCTATGTCTATATACAACATCTTTTCTTCCAAAGAAACTACAAGATATAAAACAACGCTACACTGACATAATGACTAACTGATCTTCAGTAAAACCTGAAATGATACGGATACCCCAAACAAGTATACAGCTAGAAATGTATGGCCAAATGAGTCCTAATTCCTAAATAACAGAAAGCTAGTCAACTAAAGTAGCAGAAAAGACCTCGTGACTTGTTTTTATATCAAATCTTCTTGTTGGCAGTGTATTACTAAGGCAGTGTTCGTTCAATTTTTTTTTTATTATTTTGGCATTAATAAGTGCTACTTGTTCTTGGTTTGAAACAATAACTAGTTCAAATGTTGAATTAGATCAAAAACCCATTAATCTTAGGCTTGAAATCGAGGAAGTGCCAGTAATATACACTGGGTTTTACCCCCAAATTGAAGTCCCATCTCTAATAGCCACTTTGTGGTGGTGTCAAAACTAACAAATAGCTTTTGTTTAATTCTTTTGTTATTTTCGGCATTAATAAGTGCTACTTGTTCTAGGTTTGAAATAATAACTAGTTCAATTAGAAGAAATCATCTTTAATTAGTGGTCACTAGGAGAAAAACTCACCGAGTTAACCAAGATCTATACTTTAAACTCATTTTACCATATTCAGTATGAGTTTGTATCCAAGTCATTTACAATAGTATCAACTAGATCATTGAAGAATTCAGTAGACTCATGTCCGCTCGTGCGAGTATTTCTAGCACTCTTTCTAGTTTGTCAGGGCATACAAGTTTGCACAAACTTTCTCAAGTCACCTTTTATGCGTATTTAATTCGCATGTTCAGGAAAAGGAGACAAAATTTCTACGAATACATTAAGTTGTTTGCTACATCGTCATAATAACTTGAGAACCTTTGCGAAGCACATACCCAAGTTACCTCTACTCCACTAGGTCAGACACAGTATAGGTCTGGTCAAAACTTATGCATATATATAAGATCAGTCATAAAATTCTGAATGGCGTAAAAATGTAAGATTCATACTCGTAAATCGTAATAGATAAATGAGGAAAATGAAAAAGAATGTCCCATTGACATAAAGAGTTGTTAACTATATCAACAAATTTATAGTTAATATTCCTTACTTTACTTGGCCTTCAAAGACCACACTAAAACTAACAAAACAGAACCGGACTACTAGGAAACTTTTTCATTACCTACCAACTAAAACTTATGTAGCTAAGAACACTTCAAAATCAACAAACGGCAAAGCACAATAAACAATTTGAGTTAATATGTCGAATTAACTCTTCTTCACTAATGGTGACGTACTGACGTTAATAGCAAAGAGAAAGGATAGACATCTGACAGAAATGAGTCTCTCAATGTTATTTGAACCAAATTTGCCAAAGGTGTTCGGGTTTGAAGCTTTTCTTACTGCTTCCTATCTCATTAACAGACTTCAAGGCAAAGTAATAGGTATGTCATCTACATTTGAGTTGTTGTTTCATAAGGTTTCCAGACTAACCTCCTTAGAACTTTTGGCTGCCTTTGTTTTCCACATTTAGTACCTTACAGAGAGGATAAACTTTCACCAAAATCTAAACCATTTGTTTTCTTGGGATATAGTCCTCTTCACAAAGGTTATAGGTGTTTTGATCCCATGTCTGATAAAGTATACATATCCAGACATGTTAAATTCGAGGAAACTGTATTCGCTTACAAAAACCCATCTTTTTCATCTCTTCAACCTCATCCACTTCTCCTACGGTTATCTTACCCATGACCTTACCTGCCTCACTTCACTCATCTAATTCACCTGCTTCTATTGTTATCTCATCTCCTTTGTCCACACATTCATCTAGTTCTACACCCTTACCTACTCAGTCACTTTTTCCTATTCATTCATCCCGTAACACACGTACTATTTCCTCTCCTACCAGGACTTCTCCAAGTTCACATATTCATCATTCTTCAAACATTAAGTCTCATTCAGATTCCTCTTCTTCTTCCACTGTATTTGCCTTACTCTTCCATCACTAACCATCAGATGACTACTGGACTTAAAGCAAGAATCACTAAACAAAAATTACATGAAGACTTTATTGCCAACTTAATAACACAAGTAACTGAACCAAAGACAATAAAACAAGCCATCTCATATCCTTTGTGGTTTCAAACTATGAAAGAAGAGTTTTTGCAACTCGTGGACACTTGTTACCTATGAATGTTCTTGGTTGTAAGTGTGTGTTCAAACATAGACAAAAATCAAATGGCACTTTTGTAGGTATGAGGCAAGACTAGCTGCAAAATTGTTTCATCAGCAGAAGGTATAGATTTTAATGAAACTTTTAGCCCAATGGTTAAGATTGCTATTGTTAGAACAGTGTTAACTATAGTAGTCACCTTCAATTGGTATATTAGACAATAGATGTGTCCAATGCTTTTCGTCATGGAGATTTAAAAGGAGCAAGTTAAGTTTACATGGCCCAACCTCCTCGCATTGTTGACAAGAATCAACCCTCTGTTGTTTGCCTTCTCCAAAACTCTCTTTATGGCCTCAAACAGGCTCTTAGAGCATGGTTCGAGAAGTTTAGCTCCTATCTACTGAAAATTGGGTTCAAAAAGACTTTGGCAGACAACTCCATGTTTGTACTTCATAGTCCTAAAGGTAATTTTGTTTTTCTTTGTATGTGGATAACATAATTTTGGCAGGATCCTCACAAAACTTAGTCTCTACACTTCTTGATGAGCTCAAGCTTCAATTTTCCATGAAGGATCTAGGTCCTCTAAGCTACCTTTTAGGTATTGAAGCCAAGTCGATGGGCAAGGATAACTCTTTGTTCCTTACTCAGTCTAAGTACACAATTGATCTTCTCAAAAGCGCAAATATGCTTCAATAAAAACCTATTGATACTCCTACTTCAGAACCAAGACTATCTCAACATGATGGCACTCCTTTGTCTAGTCCACAAGAATAGAGGAGTATTTTTGGTGCTCTTCAATATCTCATCATTACTAGACCTGACTTCACCTATGCAGTTAATTATGTACGACAGTTTATGCAAAACCCCTTTGAGCTCCGTTCGAAAGTTGTCAAAAGAATGTTTAGATACGTGAAGGGAACTTTGGGGTTTGGTATCACCATCAAGCCTGCTACAATGACTCAACTTTCTACATTTTTGGATTTCTCAGCTGCTAATTGGCGTGGATGTCCTGATACAAAGAGATCCACTACTAGGTTTGCAATTTTCTTGGGTTGGGTCAAGTGCTCATTCCTTGGCCCTCAACCCTGCTTTTCATGCTCGGACCAAGCAAATTGCTCTAAAGTCTAGACTACCACTTTATCAGGGAATTAGTTGTTGCTAAAAATCTTCCTCTCTTCTTTGTTCCATCTAAACATCAACTAGTTGACATCCTCACAAAGAGCCTTGGTTCCTCTCAGTTTCTTACTCTTCGAAGCAAGCTTATACTTCAAGAAGTTTCATGAGCTTGAAGGGAGGATAATAGAGTATGAAGATTCAGTTGAGTCAGCTTCAGAAGTCATTTATAGCTGACTTCATTAGCTGTCCCTAAGTTAGTTAGAGATTAGTTAAGAATTAGTTATGAAACATAAACTTGTTTCAAATTCTGTTATAATTCTGTTTTCCTGTTTTTTTATCTCAACTTGTAATATATATATATAAACCCCTAAAATGATTAATACAAGATGCAACATTTTCACCTCAGACAATTCTGATTTCTTATAGCAACCGATCTCATTTAGGACCTTTAACAATTACCTATAACCCAAAAGAATTTTAACAGAAATTGATCATCACAAAACAAAATTAGCTTAACCCTCTTTCAATTTACCTAAAACTGTACCTTTCCCTAACCTAAGCTCAAGACAGAGCGATAAATTCAGAGGAGCTAAACGAAACCCTAGAATGAGTTTTCACAACAAAGGCACACAATAAACAGGAAAAAAAAACAAATCAAACAGTAACATAATAAATGAACTCGAACCTCAAAAGAAAAACACTAGATATTCAGAATTAGGGCAAGAAATTAACTACTAGCAGCGAAAAATTAAAGAGGAGAAGAAAAATAAGAAATAAAACCTTCTTCTTCCAACCATCAGGTGCTGGTAACTCAACAGAAACAACCTCATCTTGATTTTCAACGTTTTCGGTCTGAATTTCCTTCGCCGGTACCTGAATTTCTTGGTTATCGACTGAACTCGCCATTTTTTTCAAGTTTTACTCTGAAAATTTCCCGCTCTTCTTCTCTCTGAACGAAATGTCAACGAAATTGGGGGGTTAGCACTTTTATAGATAGGAATGTCTCTTTCTTTCTCTCTCTACTTTCTCTCTCTTTATCTAACGGACCCGCATAAACGACACACGGATAGGCACGAAAATCCACAGAAAAGCAGATTGCAGTTAAACAAAAAATTAGATCTAGAGCTGGGTATTAACTGAATTTAACTTCCGTTTCAAGTCCGTGACCTCATGTTCAAAGTGAGAGATAATGTAGTATACTATCGCGCAGTTTGTTGTAAGAGAACGTCAGTCAATCTAAACCACTCATCGTCTCTAGCCCTAGCTTTACGTCATTAGCGCTGACTAAAAGGTAGGAGTATAAATCAATCTGAACCACTCATCTCTATTCCTCTAGCTCTCATGAATTTTAGTTTCTTTTTTTTTTTGTTGAGTGTGATGAATTTTAGTTGGGATGGGTATTGCGACAGGCCCAGAACCCGTGTATGGGTGTATGGCCGTTTAATTTAGGGTCAGTCGAGGACCAAAGGTGGGCGTTTGGTCATGGTAGCCGCAACGGACCTAGTTGCGGGGTCTAAGTAGAAATGGGAGTGGGAATCAGGCAAGTATTGGCACCTGTGGATACATGAGACATCGGGTCGGGCAATTAAATCCTTTCGCTATTAATATAAGCAAGTTTATCGGACGGACATTTTTCCATAATCCCTTGCGTCGTTGCTCGTCCAAGCCCATCAGGAAAGTCGGGTAAAGCGGGTAGCGGGGCTATAGGTAACCGGCAAAGCATTAATTGTGAAGGCACACATATCAAGCACCCCTATGTGCAAGGCTTGGGCTTTGACTATTTCAGCTCAACCGACAAAGAATTCTCGACTTATGCTTTCGTAAAAGTTTCACATACTATTCTCACTATTAAAGGGGGTTGCCGGGCTATCAATTTCAATTTCTTCACTTCTCTATGTTTCGAGAGTTTAATCCCACGATTAACACTCAAAGAAATCTTTACATGAGGTTGTGTATAAAACAAACTCCCTTATGTAAAATGTGTATCATAAGTGCAATAATGCCCAAACTACAATTCTAGTGTTGCTTATCTGGCCAGGTGGGGTTGTGGCTCGGGCCTAACCAACTCGAGTTGAAATAGTCCTACGTCGGGTTTCAACCTGGATTCGCTATACCCTGGTTCAGCCTGGGACCAGGAATTGATCTGGACCGAGAAGCCAGCCCGCAGTTTTTCTGTATTTAAAAAAAAATTATTAAAATCTAAAATAAAAATATATATAAATCACCATAAATAAATAAAAAAACTAACGGTGAGTTGTGAGAGACATTTTAATGCAAAAAAAAAGAATAGAGAAATCAATTAGTAATTTTGTTCCTAATTAATAGGCAAAATTAATTTCTTAATTTTAAAATGATTTTTTAGTAATAATTAATAGGGCAATGATTTACTTAAGGGTTTTGATATAGGAAGAGCATTTTTAGAAAAGACAGAGCATTAGACAGGGAGATCACTCTTTTTAGAATAGGGAGGGATAAACATTTTTTTTTAATATTCCATATTTATACTTTGGTCCCTCCCATCAAACTATTTTGGACCAAAAGAGAGAGAAGAGAGTATCCTCCTGTTCGACTAAAAACCTTCGAGAGAGAAGAGAGAATCTTGTTCGACCTAAATCCTAGATGACTAACACAAAACTCATCTCCATAGAGAGTTTGTAATTCTTGTTATTTTTTTTGAATTGTTGTAATTCTTGTTATTGCTTGATTTCTCCATAGATTTCTAGGGTCTTAACACTAATTAAAATAACTTTTGAAGATTTCAAGTATCAATATTGCAATGAAGAATACAAACAAGGATTTAACTCAAAAAATATATAAGCGACATTTACATAAAAGAAATTTCGCTTACCATAAATAAAAATTCATGAATACCAACTAAAAATTTTAAAAAAATTTGGCCAGAGCAGTTGAAAAAAGAGACTAATTTCAGCCATCTCAGCCGAAATTTATTACTATTTTCAGCGGGACCGACCGAAACTTGTTATCTTTTTCAATCGACCCAACCGAAATTTGTCATCTTTTTCAGCCGTTACGACCGAAATTTGTTGTCTTTTTCAGCCGACCCTACCGAAATTTGTTGTCTTTTTCAGTCGATCCAACCGAAAATTCTTTACGAAAAAACGACCTAAAATCCTAAAACATTTGTTCAACCATAGAGGAAGACAAGAAAATGATATTTCTTTACCCGAGACATATTATCTTCATTATAAATGTCTTTGTTTAAGTCGATGCCCTTGTTTAAGTCAATGGTTTCATTTAAGTCGATGTCCACGTTTAAGTCAAAGGAATCTTCTTTCTTGATGTAGGTTGCCTCCTTCATTAACGGTGGTTCCTCATCCATGAGATCTTAAGGCATCATTAAAAGCTCGAAACTAAGACTATAATGATGGTAAACTTTGCAAGTTTTTTAATATTAATGGTGATGTTGATAGTAGTGACGAAATTAGGGTTTTGGTTATTTATGTGAAGAGAAACTACAAGTGAATAAAATATTAGATTTCTTTATGTGAAGAGAAACTACAAGCGAATAAAATATTAGATTTATTATAAATTTTTATCTAAGTCCTTCTATTTTGGCAGTATTTATTAAATGATCCTTATAACGCCATCCTTAAACTAATTTAGTAAAGGAAGAGCAAATACATAAACTGACCTTTATAACGCACTGCCTCTACTAAATAGTGCTTTTCCTATACCAAAAGCCTTACTTAATTCATTTCATGAATGATTTTTTGGAAAGTTTGTTAAGAATGATTTTTCCGAAAGTTTCTTAGGAATGAGTTTTTGGAATAACTAATAGGACGTGATTTACTAAAATAAATTTAGAAACAATTTTGGAAAGAAATCCTAATATAACTTAATTTATAAGGACATGGAAACTTTGGTAATTAACTTTACATATTTGGGATTTTAAACTTGGAGTTCTTAAACCAATTGCTTCTAAACTTGATGATTTAAACTAAATGAATGATTTCTTATGCAAAGAAATCTTCATTCAATTGTTCCTAAACTTTAGGTTATGTATTGTACATAATTAAAGGTACTGTACATATGATTATGTCACATCTATTTTTCAAATTTAATACAATTTCTAGAAAGAAAATATAGGATATTTTGTTACGTACAGTATATAATCAAATGTAATGTAATGTACATCAGACTTGCAACTAAATTATTTCATCTTCAGCTTTTCAAACTTCCAGATCTTTTACAAGAAAAAAATCTAAATCTGTTTTAAAGATAAAAAAAAACTATAGTTCCGTACAAGATGAAGAAAATCCAGAGAAAAAAAATCTCATGATCTTTACTTTGTCGATTTCGTCATGAACACTAAAGGAAGAAGATCAGTCAATTTTTTAAGTAGAGAGATGAAAGAAATTATAAAGAGAAAAAAATGAGAGGTAAATATATGAAAGAAAATCTACTAAAGAAGAATTCTGCTTGGATGGCACAAATGCAGTAAATGAAAAGATTTACTTTTGTCAGAAAAGTGGAAGATTTATTTTTTGTACTGTAACGAGTATTTCAAGATGTTAAAAGAAAAATACGATTTGGACCTACATCTTATTTTTCTCTTTGCTGGGGCAGGAACTTATTATCCTCCCGTTTTTTGGCCTCCAACTCATTTCCACTTAATTATAACATAGATTTATTTGTTATTTTTTCATGTTTTATTAGTAGTTTTAATGATCTTATCAGTTCATAGAATTTAAATTGCAACTTTAAATGAACCAATAATTTTTGTATTTGGAATCAAACCTACACACGTACAAAACAAATTAAATTTAGGTTCAAATTTTTTTATAAGAAATCGACTACGATCTACTTTAGTCATTACAAGACATTGATACATAACGAAGATGTGATAAGCGATAACCGCCTCAGTTAAACTAATAATGAAAGAAGTCTAAAGTGCAACAACGTGAAAAAGGCCTAAAGCCCGACAAACTTATCACATTATTTATACCTTTAATAACTTAAATTCAATAACCTATGGATTCCACCTCTTCTGGGGATCAAACTTGGGACCACTAGAATTGGAGTTTATGTTAACATTATCAACCACTTGGGCTACTAAGTGTTTGACGACTCTATTGAAATTGAAAACCCAAAAGGCTCAAAAAAATGTAGGGACTCCCCTGTTGAAATATCTTTCTATATGTTAAGATATCCCATATAATATTAGGAAATATCAAATATTAGAAACTAGCAAGTTATTAGGAGCTAGTATATATATTAGCATAAAACTATTAGAAACTAGTAAAATATTACGAACAAGTAAAATTAGAAACCAGTAGTATTGTAACTCTATAAATAGAGTCTTATATTTCTTTTGTAATCCATCAAGGAATAAAACAAGTTCTTTGATCAATTTCAACTTGGTACCAGAGCCAACGATCTTAAATTTGTTTTTTTGTTAAAAAAATTTGTCGATTGAAGGAGAAAGAACCTTCAACTTCTTTTCCTATCTTAATTTCAAAGAAGAAAAAAAAATCCTTCATTAGTTTTGGTATTAAAAGAAGGCAAAAAGACAAAACAATAACGTTAATTGTTATTGTGTGATCTATATTGTCTCACAATTTACAAAATTTTGAGTTGGTAGAACACATCTTCTCAAAGATTCAGTTTCTAAAATTTTCTGATATAAATTTTTCCTCATAATTAATATAGTAGAAAATATGGATCAGACAATTGGTACAATTTTTCAGTCAGGAGGAGCCTTTAATTCAGTGATTATGTTGAATGAAAAAAATTATGATATGTGGTCTCAAATCATGGAGATGCATATTGCTGAAAAAGAAAACCTTTCGTTTATTCGAGGTAATTCATTACCACCTGCTGAAGATGATGTTAAATATGAGAAGTGGTATGCAGAAAATCAAAAAGTCAAGAGATGGTTGTTGATGTCTATGACTCCCGAAATTATGAAGAGATATATTCGTTTACCTACAGCTCGTGATATTTGGAAAGCTTTATCTAAAGCTTTTTATGATGGATCTAATGAATTGCAAGTCTTCTCTTTGAATCAGAGGGTATTTTCTGCCAAACAGAATGGGAGGATACTTTCGGTTTATTACGATGAACTGGTTGAGATCTTTAGTGAATTAGATCACCGTGATAAAGTGATCATGGAAAACGAAAACGATATTGTATCTTATCGTAAATCAATTCAACGACAACGTGTGCATATTTTTCTTGCAGGGTTAGATGGTGAATTTGAACAAATCCATGATGAAATTTTGAGAAAGGATCCCATTCCCGATTTAGAAGAATGTTATGCTTTAGTTCGTCGTGAGCTTGTTCTACACACAACGATGAACAGTGAATCTGAAACAACTGATTCTTCCGCAATGATGATTCGAAATAAGACAAAAAATAATATTGTTAAAGCTATTTGTCAATCTGACAAATCTTCTTATAAGTCCACTGCAACAAAACTGGTCATACCAAAAGTCATTGTTATGAATTAGTAGGTTATCCGGAATGGTGGGATCATAACCGAAAGAAAAACTCTAAGAAACCCCTTGTAGCTGCACTTGTTGAGACAGAGGAAGAAAATTCAACTGTTAGGCAAGCTTCAGCAATGGTAGTCACTACAGGTAACGTAGAAACAAAGATGGAGAACTTTAGAGATAAACTATGCTACGTGGAGCAGTTAGAGAATCTCAACAATCAACTTAACGAGTGTCTGCACCAAAAGTGCGAAGTGGAGAAGAAACTATCAAGTCTTAGCTCTCTATCTCAAAAAGGTACTTCTGCAGATACAAGTATTTTGGTGAAGCAGTTGCAAGAAAAGTTAAGAAACTATGAGTCTGAAGTCGAAGAAGCAAGGAAGTTGAAATCATCTCATCAAAATAATGAGTTATTAAAAGAAAAACTATTGGAAGAAAAAGACCGAAGAGAGCGTGCGGAATTCGAGTTACTTAAACAACAAAAGACTCAATTTGATGTGAGAAAGTTGGAGAATGAACTAATGGCATGGAAGTCATTAACCAATGATATTCCTGGTGTTTCATGTCCAAGTGACATACGTACTAAGTTCACAAGCTTGTAGAAAGAGGTGATTGAAAATATGACGACAGTTGGTCAAGTAATCTCATGTATGAAGCAAATGGAGGTAACTCTGAAAGCAGCTGAACTTGGTAGACAACATGTAGAATTTGTGACCTCATTAGCCAACCAGAAGACAGAAGATTCGGAATCTAAAGTTAAACGGTGTGAATTGATGATCAATTGTCTTACTGATGAAACAGAAAGATTAAAAAAGGAGGCTATTGAATTGAAGATGCACAAGAATGTGGAAATAGAGAGAACAACAAAGCAAGGAACTCTTATTCAGGAATTTGAGGCATCACTTGATAGAAAGGAATCCTCCATCAAAGAACTGCAAAGTAAATTATCAGAACAAAAGGAGGTCATGGCTCACCAACATAACGAGATAAACATGCTCAATGAACGGCTAAACAACGAAGCACAAAGGCTAAAATCATTGGAGCAGGAGAATGACAAGCTCAGTGAAGAAATTTATATTTTGAAGTCTAAGTCGGGCCACGATGACAGTTTCAAGTCGAATATTTTCGAAAATGATAGACAAGTTGGGCATGTGCGATATCTATGCACCAACTTGAGGGGGAGTGTTGAAATATCTTTCTATATGTTAAGATATCCCATATAATATTAGGAAATATCAAATATTAGAAACTAATAAGTTATTAGGAGCTAGTATATATATTAGCATAAAACTATTAGAAACTAGTAAAATATTAGGAACTAGTAAAATTAGAAACCAGTAGTATTGTAACTCTATAAATAGAGTCTTATATTTCTTTTGTAATCCATCAAGGAATAAAACAAGTTATTTGATCAATTTCAACTTCCCCATATAGTTGTGGAAATTTATTTACAGAAATTATCATACACATACAATACAAAAAGTTTCATTACTATACGCACACATTACCTCTTTTTCAATTTTGGCCGAAAATGACTTGCCGAAAAATTGTACTTCCCTTTATGTTTGGTCTCTCTAACTCTTCTCTCTCTCTCTCTCAATGTCATTGAAAATTACTTTTCCGGTGGTGACTAGTCACAGGTTATAAAAACACTTGAGGGTTTTATGGCAAACCTTTGACTAGGGTTTAACAAAAACCCTCGTTCCAGAAAGAGAGAGAGAGAGAGAGATTAAAGGAGGTGGTATGACATAACACGGGGTTTGGTCACAATAATATAAATTGACGAAATTAACTGATATTTGTGTACGAATAACCCTTTGTGTGGCATCAGAGTTCGACAGAAAGCTCAATATGCCCTCGATAGTTTAGTCAAATAGGCTCGAACTCACAAAAGCAACAGAACTTTTACTGTTATCCCTCAATTTCTATCTCATCTTTATTATAATAACTCGTTAATATTAATGGTCTTGCATTACTAAAAAAAAAGACACTTTCTGCGGCTAAAATTTCCCATTAGGGACAAACTTGAGAATTTTCTCACAAAAAGCAAGCCCCGTTAAAGGTTTTATCTTTTTTTGTTGAGAAACTAAACAAAAGAAAAACAATTACACTCCAGTCCTAGACTGACTGGGGCCGCGTAGGAAAGCTAGTTTGGTGCTCAAGAAACATTTCTTTCTGTGTTGTTTCGCCCATTTGGCTAAGGAGGCCGCTTGCCTGTTTGTCATTCGAGGAATATAAGTGAAGATAACGCTTCTAAATTGAGAAGCTAGCCTTTGAATTTCTGCCATATGACTGATGGATTGCCAATGTATGTTTCTGCCGGGATGTTGAAGGTGATTTATGATGTTGAGGTTATCACTTTCAACGTGAAGATAATTGATCGATTTGTTGTGTTGCTGCCCATCTGATAACACATAAATGGCTTGACATTCACATTCTTTCGAGTTTCTTCATCTAGTTGTATCTGTAAGAGCTGCTACGAAGTTTGCTTGAGCGTCATGAAGTATGCAACCTATACCTGCTATTTCCGTCAAACACTTGAAAGAAGCGTCCACGTTCATTTTAAGAGATGGAGGTGTGGGCGGGTACCATCTTTGTTGTTTCCTTCCGTTTTGCTTTTTATTGCTTGTTTGTTGTCTTGTCGGAGTTGCTTTGATCCTGTTTATGATCTGTGTAGGGGATTGTATCTGATCATTAAAGCATTTTTAGCATCAAGACTTCCATATGAACCATAATATTTTAGCATATGTATCTGCATTGTTTGTGTATGTATCTTTCCACTGTAAAATCTACTCGATAACAGAGTTAATATTTTCCGTTTTGACATTAAAATAAAACCTGATAGACCTAGCATAATAGCAATGTAAGAGAGCATGGTCCAGTGTTTCGATGTTACTATAGTGCGTGCAATTACGATCACCGTCGATGTATTTTTTAATTTTGTTTTTGACAGGTAAACTGTTGGTACAACATTTTCACATAAATAGTTTGATCCTTGTTATCGTATTTATGTTCCGAATGAAATACCAGTCTATTTGATTGATCTGGTTAGAGTTATGTGTTTCCCTAAGATGACGGTACATGGAGCTTATAGTATAGTTGCATGAATGTGTAAGCGGCCATCTGATTGTGTCCTCTCCGTTAACCTGCAGGTTGATACTTAAAATCGCATCACATATTTGGGTGGGGAATGAGGCATTAATAAGGGTCGTGTTCCAATCGTTATTATGTATGAGTTGGGCGACCCATACCAAGTTGACGTTCATAGGGTTAAGAAGGGGAGGAGGGTGCTCAGGAATCCAATAGTCTTGCTAGATATTGATTTGGGTCCCTTTGTGGACTTCCCAGAAGATCAAGCTGTGAACTTTGTCGAAGTGTTTGTATATAGATTTCCACAGCCATGAGTGGGTTTGCTTAGGCGGACTCGATTTGGCGGTGTTTAGGAAGTATTTAGCTTTAAACAATTGGTCCCAAGGAGCCTGTGGGTTCTTACTCATACGCCAGGCTACTTTGCGAAGAAAGGCTTGGTTATCAAGGTGGGCCAGACGGAAACCAAGACCTACGAGTTTACGGGGGAGGCAGATGAAGGACCATTTGATGGTGTGGATGGTTTTGGATTTCACCAAAAAGACCGCTGAAGGGTCTCAATGCTCTTACTTATGCCTTTTGGGAGGGCAAAGCATTGCATCTGATATCAGGGAACGATCGCTGCTATTGTAGAGATAACAACAGAACAGACTGCTTGGGATAAGAGGGTGGACTTCCACTTTGAAAGTTTTATTTGGATTTGGTTGAGAACAGTGCAAAAGGCTTGCATTTTCTTGGCGCCAATGAAAATATTTGTGCCCAAGTACTTATCTAACGTGGACGATTGTCGGACTTTGAGGTTGCGGATGATCATACGTTTGAATTTGGGGTGAGAGCTTTTAGAGAAGAAAATGGTGGACTTCACATAATTTATCACTTGGCCAGAGGCAGAACAGAAATTGTGAGTATCTGTTTAAGGTTGTAGATGTTATCCAGAGTGTTTTGGCCAAAAATAATGCAATCGTCTATAAATTAGAGAAGTGTAATGACCATGTTGGAGTTCGGGATAGGGAAGCCTCTGAAGGATTTTGTCCAGAATTGTTTTCTAACAGCCGGCTAAGGCTTTCCATTGTAAGAGTGAAAAGAAAAAGGGACAGGGGGTCCCCTTGACGGATACCCCAGCTAACCTCAAAAGTGGGACCCGACTTGCCATTTATAAGAACAACCATCGAGGAGGTGGCAAGGCAAGCTGTAATGAGTTGGATGCAGTGGTTCGAGAACCCTAGTCTGTCCACGATCTTTTCCAAAAAGTCCCATTCAATACGATCGAAAGCTTTGGACATGTCCAATTTAAGCCCGAAATAGCTTTTGGACCCCCCGATTCTTTTTGAACGAGTGAACCAGTTCTTGGCTGATAATAATGTTATTTGTGATCTGCCTGCCTAGGACATAAGCTGATTGAAACGGAGAAATAAGCTCTGACAACTGGAGTTTGAGGCGATTTGTAAGAATTTTGGTGATGATTTTGTAGGTGGTGTTGAGCAGATTGGTGCGTCTGAAGTCAGCCGGGGTTTTAGAGATTGGTTTTAGGAATGAGACAGATGTGAGTGTGATTTGCAAGAGTAGAAAGGTGGGTGTATGGAAGAAAGTGGCAACCATGTGGGAGATGTCTTGTTGAACGATGTCCCAGTTAGATCGATAGAAATACAGAGGGTATCCATCTGGACCAGGGGCGGTATCGGCTTTAAGGGTAAAGACCGCATTTCGGATTTCCTGGGCTGAGGGGTTAATAGTAAGAGAGTGAGTGGTTAAAGGCTTTATCTGGGAACAAACAAACTTGGTTCCTCGCGTATTCCCCTGCCTGTAATGAGTAATCGACTCCAAAGCGTCATCATCTTTACTCGTACCGCTTCCCTCATTTCATCTTCTCAAATAAACTTTCTTACCTCTCCAATCAACAGACCCAGGTTCTTTTCTCTATTCTCCATTTTTAACTCTAACAATAATAAATGAAGAAATTTCACAAACATTAAATCTTCTATCTACGTATTTATACCTTTGATATACACAACCTGCATTTTCTCACTGTGTCAATTTTATTTACCAGATACCCTTTTCTTTTTTAATCTATCTAGGGTTTGGTGTTGTAGCAGTAACCAGAAAGCTAGAATCAAAATGGAAAACCCAAGTTCATTTTTAGCTTCTGAGGTAGTAATTGATGATCCCAAATCATTGGACAAGAAGAAATTTGCAATTTTGAATTCTGGTCCAGCAAAACTTCAGGTTTGTGCCCCAAAATGAACTTTTTTTCATGTCTTGAGGGAAGTTTATATCTTATCCTTTAGTCTCTGTATGGAATGTGACCACTATATCATTTTTTACTTACCCAGTAATCTAGTTTAGCAACAATATACATATATATATATATATATGACAAGTTTTTGATGTTGCTTGGTTAGTTGGTTTCCATTGACAAATATGAGCCTACCCGTCGGGGCGATGAACATGTGAGTCAGTTTTTATAGCTAATTTGCCACTGTTTTAGTAACTAGCTTTGTATAAGAACTTACTTACATAGAAGCTGGCTTTAAGAGTCTTGACTCTGTCTTTTGATTAAAAAAAAGTGCTTCCCGGACGGGAAGCAAAAATTTCTAGTCTTGTAACTGTCTTTAGGTCGCCGTTTGTTTTCCGTGATAGAATAGGTAAATTAGGTAAACATATCTTCATATTTTTCTTGTCAGGTAATTGCTGATTTTGATGCAACATTGACAAGATACTGGGTCAATGGGAGCAGAGGGAATAGTAAGAAGTTCTATCTCTTTATTGATAAGTGAATCTTTGGTTTTTGTGTTAAGTTGATGGCTTGCAATATTCTCTAATAACATGGTTAGGTAGTCATGGCCTATTGCAGCAAGGGAATC
>BEHA01002077.1:370938-387365 GCA_002897215.1 Eschscholzia californica subsp. californica | reverse complement strand
TCTAGTTTAGATTTGATTAAGCCATATTCGAGTTTGGTTTATAAGCAACACGAAGACGAACGTGGGAAGATCGTTCAAGTGAAGAAATTCAAGGTTGATTTTTCCATAAAATATTATGTGGTGTTTGTGGCCTTCTTCATCAAATTAAAAGATGACGGGAGATGTTGCAATTTGTTGGAAGTTTCTTTCCTACATTTATTTTTGCAAGATTCTTTGCACTATGAGATTGAAGCTAATGATTTCGTCCAAGTGGGTGTCCTTCGACCCCAATGCACCGTTCGCTCGAAGTGGGAATTAAGGATTGCAGTGTTGAGTCTCACTTGAGGGCAAGTTCGTTCTCGGTCGGGGAGTATGATGGAGACCATCAACACGTGCCTCACGACCGAACTAGTTAGAAGGCCTCATGGCCGAGTCCGTTAGGGTTAGAGTTTAGGAGTTTCCATGTTTTAGTATTTCCTACTAAGTCTAGGTTTAGAAGTTTCTATGTTTGAGTATCTTTGATATTTAGGAATTCTAATGTGAGTCTATCTAGAAGTTTATAAGTTCCTATAAAAGGAAGTCAGGTCTGTCCTTGTTATTCAGATCAGAGAATATTATCAACCAAGTTTATTATTAATCAAGTTATTAATCAAGTTTATTGTTTATCGTTATTTTATCAGTTTTATTTCGTTAGTTTAGTTTATTAACATTAGATTAGAAAGATGAAGAACATGAGCATTAATTCGTTATCTCTTGATGAGTATAATTTGATTGAATATAATCATCTTGACGAATATAATACGATTGATACTGATGTAACTGGTCTGGAAAAAAATTTCCAGAATCATTAGCCAAAAACTTTGGTGGCTCTGATACCACATGATGTAGAACGCAGCGGAATTTTAAGAATAAAATAAACTAATACGAAGAATTATAAAATAACGATAAAGAACGATTAAATAACTCTAAATAACTGTAAACTTGATTGGGTTTTCTCTTCAACATGTGAATAATGGACAAACTAGATATCCTTTTATAGGATTCTGGACTTTCCTAGATAGACTTGAATTAGACTTTCCTAAATAAATAAAATACTGCAACTTCCTAAATAACTAGACTCAAATCTGGACCTTTCCAATTATTGGAAATACTAAAATAACATAATTTCCTAAACTTAAATTATCTAATAATCATACTAAAATAAGGACTTCCTAAATCTACTCTCTCTGGCCGGTTGGCCCATGACCGGGTTCGGTCATGGAAAAAGTCTCCACGCCGGGTGCCCCTGCATCATCTAAAGCCACTTAACCACGATAATTGGTGAGGTTTGGGTTTAGTTCCCGCTTCCGCCAACTCCACCCATGATATAATAATATGTTGAGAGATAACTGATAGACGAAGGCCATCTTTGGTGTTTAACTGGGGCGTTGTCCGGCAGAAGTGTTGGGAGCCTTAAATCAAGCAGACTAGAAGAAAAGCTGCAAGTTCTCCTGGTTTATATTTAGTCTGAAATTACCACAATGCACAAACTTAACTTGAAAATTGACTCCTCGAGGCTTCCCTCCCATACACATACAAAAGTGGGTTATCCAAGAAGTTACACATACATGATGACGTTCCGCCTTTTGCCTCATGAATGTGTTTTATCAAGTTAGATGAGTAACTAGCTTTTAGAATGAAGTATGCTGACTCTGATTTCAGATTTGGTTTGTACACTGCAGTAGGCTGACTTGTGACTTCACCAACCAAAATTCTTTTTTTATTTGCTTACAAAATACAAATGGCTTTTGAACATCAGTGGTTTTGCCGAGGGAAGCTTTCATATTTTGCTCATTTTTGAAGATTTAATGCATTTTGCCTACCTTACATTCTCATTTGTCATATTTGCTAAATAACTTAAACTCTAGCTGATACCGTGATATTATTGCTCCTCTATTGAATGGCTTCATCTAAATTACCTATTGCACCTTATCTGCATTTAATGTCTTGTGCTAAATGTCTGAATGAATTGGCAGGAGAAAGGTGTGCCCATTCTTATATTTTCGGCAGGGCTTGCGGACATTATAGAAGAAGTTGGTTTGGCAATGTTTTTGAAACTGAAATAGGTAAAAAAATAAATCTTGGCAGGCCAAGATATTTTTCTAATAGACTTCCTCTTCTTCTTATTGTTGCAGGTCTTGCGGCAAAAACTTCATAGATCGTTCAAAAATGTCAGGATTGTATCAAACAGAATGGTCTTTGATGACAATGGTCACCTTGTGGCTTTCAAAGGTATGCTTATTATGTCATTTGTTTGTACAAGAAATACTCAATGTGGCTACGGTTATGTTCTATTAACTTAGTTCCTACATAATAAGTTTTATCTGATCTTCATGACAGGGAAGACAATCCATGTTCTAAATAAGAATGAGCATGCACTCAATATGGCTGAACCAGTTCATGACCAACTGGGCAATATTGATGGACTTAGTGAAGACAACGACTCGGTCAAGAAAAGAACCAATGTGCTACTTCTTGGAGACCATATTGGAGATCTAGGAATGTCTGACGGATTGAACTATGAGAACCGAATATCTGTCGGATTCCTGTAAGTTAAAATTATCTAATCAGCGTTTTAACTGTTCGATAAAGAACACAATTGTGTCTGCACTCTGTACATATGCAATGACTTGCAGTGGTTGTCTCTTATTATTTTTGCCATTTTATTATATTGAGCATAATATTCGTTATATGATTTTTCATTGATCATAGAATTCATTTTGCAGAAACGACAATATTGAAAATTCTCTTGACAGCTACCGAAAAGCATTTGATGTTGTTTACCTGGTAAGTTGGCTGTAGAAAAATCACATAATCGTCATTTTTCTGCTTTCATGTGAATGAATTACGTTTTTTTGTTGGAATTGGTAAATTCTATCTTCATTTTCTGCAACTGCAAACAATGCAATAGGCATAATCCAGTGCTGGTGGGATTTTCCGCCTAATAGATCTCAAGGGAAAGAATTTGCTCAGTAGTTTTTCTTCCATGGAAAATCGAGAAGGGGTAAGAAGACCCTGAAAATCAAAGAATAAAGATTACCATGTTCGATTTTATGATCCTGATTAGTTAAGATTGAATGGAGGCATTAGACTTGTGAAAGAGTTTCCTAGAAGAGAGCCAGTGACAACTCCCTCAAGCACTGTCCAGATGAAAGTGTTTGCTGTCACAGAGTCTAGCACCAATGACATTTATTTGTGTGCCACAGAGACCACAATTCCGATATACATGCTTGATTACAAACCTGAACAGGACCTAAGCTTTTACACTCCTTAATGCAATGATAAAACTACAATCACATTTCCCATTTTAGGCCAAGATTGCTCTTTTTCGTTTTCGAGTAACTATTGGGGTGAAACCCACGTATCCATGATTTTGCTGCTCGGGTACAAATTTTATGCAACCCCTTTAGTTCTATTCCTAAATCAACTTATGGTTTGTTCGATGCAGAACGATGCTTCTATGTTGGGGGTGGTTGAGCTAGTCTCTCACCTTTGTTCGTCTGCAACTGACTGAAGCATCCACATCTTGGCGCTGCTAATACGTGCACTAGATGATTTTTTTTTGTCTGGCTGGCAAAGTCAGATGAGTTAGCGATTCTTCTTTAACATTGATGTTACGTTGCATTTTTCCACTTCATTTACTTTATCCTAGCTAATTAGTTTTTTCAGATTATTTAACTTTTCAAAGCTAATTATTGTAAAAGCGCAACAACAATTAGCGGAAATCTTATAACTAACTTCTCCGTATTATTCCAATTTTATCAGAAGCCCCCTTATGACTAACTTGTACAGTTTCAATCCAAATTGTATTTTTGGTTTCTCTTCATCTTCAATGCCTAAATTATGATTGAGGGGATTGTGTCTCTATTCTTCTTCTTCCTCATTCTAATTTTTATTCGTAGTCACCGTAATTGAAATTGGCGGGAAAGATGGCCATGTATTACCAGTTCATCGATGATTGTGAACTAATCTCTCTGATTTATCGCTAATCCTGAAATTAACATGGAAATTGTTTCCTAACAAAAACTTGGTCCAAATCAATGGTGCAAGTTAAGTGTTTTGGGGGTTGGAAATGGTGGTTTTCCTTGAAGGACCATCCTTTGCAACAAACAAAAAAAACTTACAAGGACCATTAGGCAACATGGCCAATTACTCATACCATCCTTTCATGTGGGACTAAAAGGAGAAAAAGAATTTTTTTTTTTTTTTGGTTGAAAAAGAATTGATATAAGAATCTTATCATGGCCTCCCCTTTTCCACATATGAAAAGTCCACATTTTTTTTGTTGAAAAAGAAAAATCAACATCTAAAGAGCCCAACTTGATCAAAATTCACAAATCAATTTACAGAACTAGTAGTTTGATTGCAGAGTTGAAGAACACAGAGAACAGAATCGTCGACAACTTGCAACCTTTGAGATAGCACAAGGGTGAACCTCCTTAGATGAGTGATATGAACCTATTCCGATACTCGCTGTTTCCAATTGATGCAAATGTATAGCCTCAATTGATGCCCAAGAGTTGAAACACTCCATGACTACAAAGATGAAACAAAAATAAACCCAAGTCTCCTGAAAACCCCAGGATAGTTTGCTAAGGTGGAACAGAAAAGTTCCCATGAATCAATCAATTTTAATCATTGAAAATTTATTAATTTTTGCACTTGAATTAACAGATATCATCAGAAGTTACAGGGCTCAATTACTCTAAATCATAGAAGAAAATAACCCCTCTCTCGACGAAAGTAACTAAACTCAAAGGTTTCTCCTCAGTTTATTTTTTGTAGAGATCAATGCCAACTACCTACATGTATAGTTTTTCTTTTTGTTGCAAACCTACATGTATAGTTAGAATATGAAAAGAAAAACAAGTTAGTCGCGTTAAAATGTAATTATTCACAATTTTCTGGTAACCCCACTTCCTCTACTACCGTTACTTCTGTTGTTGTAGCTTCTGTGGTTGGTTCGGATGGCAGAGGTTCAGGTTGCCGAAACTCAGTATAGTGTAACTCAATCTGCAGTCTTCGATGACAATGACTTGAATCTTTTAATCCCCTTTTAATATCAAGTTGCAGTTCTCTGATAGGGATTGCTGCTAAAAAGTTCTTGATGTACTCCTTGCAAGATTCCTTACCTCTACAGACTTCTTCCTCGTCTTTTGCTTCGGCAGTTTGAGATTCCTTATTTGGTCTGAAAACTGACCCTTTCGCAGGAATTGGCTTATCTTCCGATGTCTTTGGCTCATTAGGCAATCTCTGTATAACCGTGTCTCTATCGAATTTCAAGATATAAGCCTGGTTGCAGCCTTCGTAGAGCCTCTCACCCAAAGTGTCAATGATGTAATAGGCCTCTCGTTCGACCTTGAGAACAAAGAAGTGGTCGTTCCAGCTGATAATGTAAATGTGAGGCCCACTATTACCGAGGCAATCTGTGTTTGCCCGGTTGATCTCATCCCAGATATTGTCGAAGGACATGGCACCATGGAGGAAATCAAAACCTGAATTTTCATCCATTCCGTCAGGATGGAAGAACCCAATGAAAGATTTTTGTTGAATCACAGTAAGAGGACGGATCTTGGCCTCGAGGACTGTCTCAAGATCGAAGTGTTTGTCAGGGAACCGTTCCATGTAGGTCTCATTTTCACAAAGGTTTCTCCATTCGAGTGAGCCATCCCTGATTAGACTGTCAAATTGGGATTTAATGGGCATGGTATCTTGGTTGGTCTGGAACCAATCTGCAATTACGGCTACCAAGGCGGTGCATGCACTCTCACCAGCAGCCCGTTCGTTCCGTTGATCAATTGAAGCAAAGAATACTGGTGTTAGAAGCTTCATTCGTCCTTCACGACTCACCACTTCTTTGTGCTCCCATCTACCGATGGCAAAGTTGTCATCCCCGAATTCAGAACGATTTGTAGTTGAGTGTTCACCCCCCATATACCACTGCCAATAAGATAGTTTGTATCCCTTTTAGCATACACATAACACAATATGGTCTAACTTTGTTTCACGGTTTTGGGAAAACAAATGCATCAATTAAAAACTTTGAAACATCACAAGACGAAAAATGGCATTATAATATCCGTGGCATAAGCTATAAGAGATTAAAACATAAAAGATGCTTACCCAATGAGAAGAAAACTCATCGGACGAGGTCAATTGACGGCGATCAAAATCGATGTCATCCCCACCATCTTCTCCATAGGCTTTCTTTAAGAGCGGTTCTCCTTTCGCCTTAGGTGATGATCCGACACTCAGCTTCCGTTTTCTCCAAGAAAGAATGCTCCGCTTTGAACTTTGCAGAAAAGACTTATCCGAGGGTGTTGTATCCACGAAAGTTTGCTCTGGTTTGAACTCTGATTTTCGATTACTATAGTAAACCCAATTCTCGTATTCGCCGTTCATTCTCATCTCAGCATAATTTCGTACACCAGTACAGTTTGCATTAGCCAATGTCCCATAGTTAAATGATTTTTGAACAATCGAATCATCCTTGTTGTCTTCTAAATCTTCTTCCTCAAGATCCTCAGGTGACTCTGAGTCAAAAGGGTATATATACTCGCCGTCATTAGTCCTAGCTGAATACCTACTATCACTACTATATTCTTCGTCCCGACATGCCTTTGTTGCTTTCCGATTGGATATGTATTTAAAGATCTTTACTTTTAGACCTGTTTGAGGAGGAGATTGTTCATCTTTCTCTATTGATGCAGCTTCTCCTGACCGAGGAGACAATGGAACACAAAAAATTGGTTTCTGTGCTGTCCTTGATAGTTCTTGGGATGTTCTCAACTCTGACAGATTCAGAGATAACTGCAAGGAAGCATAGTAACTTAATTTCACTCTACCTACTAAGAAAAACAAAATAGCAAAGAGAGAGTGCATGTGTGTAACGACCCAAGCCTTAGCAGCTATCGATATTGTCCCCGCTTTAGACACCCAATCCGAGGAACGCTCCGCTAGCCCACCACATATGCCTCGACACTTACTAAGCTTGAGCTTGCACCTACAGTCCATGCCCTAGTCGCAGCCCCAAGCGATTTGGGACTCTATTATATCATGTATCAGAGTCGAGGATGACTTGTCTCCGAGGAGGCGAAGATGAGGGATGCAATTGTCTCACACGCCTGGGAGTGCGTTCGTAGCCTGAGCTATAGGTGGAAGCTCAAGCTTAGTAGGTGTTGAGGCATTTTAGGAGGGCTAGCAGACCCAAGAACAAAACCCCGTACAACGATAATTGCTAGGGCTTGGATTGTTACTGAGGGAGAACTAGGGATCAGTTGCAAGAGAAGATGCATACACGAAGCAAAGAATGAGACTCGGAATCACCACTAGGTAGAGAGAGAGGAACATTGATCTCATGTTCTCTTCCTTCTCCAACACATGCATATTTTGCTAAGTTCAATAATGCAGTTCCAAGAACAGATTCCTTGACCTTTGGTCCTTGATTCATGACCTAAATCAGAAAACCATAATTTAATATTGAATAACAAAGTTTCAAACAATTCATATACCAATCAAAAGTTGAATTAGGTCAAAAACCCTAAAATACTACTACAAAGTTGTATGCTGTTAATAAGAAATCAAACAAGTAAACCTCCATTAATAATCAAACAAACCCAAATCTCAAATTGCAATAATTCACCTAAAAACACAAGATAAAATTGAATTTGAAATTTGAATCAACCCAAACAAGATAAACCCTAATAAAAAACTGAAACTCACATTGAAGACAGTGAATGTGATTTCCCATGGAAGAAACAAATTCTCCTTATAAGCAGAAAGAACAGAAATACTCTGAAATTCCTCATTCCATTCAACAACTCCATCACTCCTTACTTCTACATCCTTACTAATACTAATCTTACCAGATCGTCTCAAAGAACTTAACCCAAATTTTGGTCCTTTCCATTTAACACGAACCCTAAATTTCGAAATCAAATCCCCCCCTGAAACAAAATCAAAACCTTCAAGCCTTCCTAAAATAAGTTTCACCTGGAATTTTTTGGAAATCAGAGACGGCCATGGCCGCCATTTCTTCATCTCCTCCATTATTTATTACTTCTGTGGTTAAAAACCCAGAATCAGATCTTCACTAAACTTATAGAAAACTGTTCAAAATTGAATTTTGATCTTTGTGAAAGAAGTATGAATCCAAAATCAAGAAGAAACCCTTAAAAGAATTAATGGATAAAGAGTAGTTGTTGTTAGTTAAGATGTCTTTGTGTGAAGAAAGAAAGAGAGAGTTTTGATTAGAATATGAAACTATAAGATCCCTAGGGATTGTCCCGAGAATTCCTCAATCATAAATATTTCTTAAAATTCTAAGAAATCCTTGTTCTGTTCTTACTAGGATTATGCCAAATATGCAAATATATTTATTAAATTATTATAAATATAAATGGGTTAGGATATATAATTAATTTTATTATGTATATAAATAAATATACCTTTTTTAACCAACAACCCCAACTGATAAAAGGACAAGGACTTGATCCGATTGTCCCAGGGTCCCTACATCATCATTTTTTTTAATGAAATCAGGTATTATCGTATTATAACCCAAGATTAAGGCGGGTGCTTTGGGGATATTTAAATGGTTTTGGGAAAACAAAGTCAAAGGAATATAGTGATACTCCTTTGGAAAAACAAGAAAATATTTGGGAGTATAAAATTTGAGTTAATTCCTATATGGCCCCCTACTTTGTGACCAGTTTTCTTTATGGCCTCTTTTTTTCGTAAATTCAAATATGGCCCCCTATTTTCAGGTAAATGTCATTACTACCCTTCTTAATTCTAAATTTAAAACATTAAAAAAAAGTTATTTCCACCTCACCCCTATCTCTCTCTCTACCTCACCCCTCTCTCCACCTCACCCCTCTCTCCACCTCACCCCTCTCTCTCTCCACCTCACCCCTCTCTCTCTCTCTCCAATTCACCTCTCTCTCTCTCCACCTCACCCCTCTCTCTCTCTCTCTCCAATTCACCTCTCTCTCTCTCCACCTCACCCCTCTCTCCACCTCACCCCTCTCTCTCTCTCCAACTCACCCCTTGCTTCTCCGGCAAGGTGGCCTGCTGGAAAATTTTCCGGCCGGCCACCTTGAAACCTAGAGAGAATTTAGAGAGAGAGAGGAGAGAGAATTTTTTTTTATAGGTTTGAAGGTGGCCGGCCGGAAAATTTTCCGACCGGCCACCTTGCCGGAGAAGAAAGGGGTGAGTTGGAGAGAGAGAGAGAGGTGAGTTGGAGAGAGAGAGAGGTGAATTGGAGAGAGAGAGAGGGGTGAGTTGTAGGGAGAGATGAGGTGGAGAGAGAGAGGGGTGAGGTGGAAATAATTTTTTTTTAATGTTTTAAATTTAGAATTAAGAAGGGTAGTAATGACATTTACCTGAAAATAGGGGGTCATATTTGAATTTACGAAAAAAAAAGGGGTCATAAAGGAAGCTGGTCACAAAGTAAGGGGCCATATAGGAATTAACTCATAAAATTTGGAGTAAAATTTTTTTTGATTTTTTTTTGCTTCCCCCATCTCCCACCACTTTTCTTCCTTGATGCCGGTAATGGTGGCCGGCTAACTGCCATTGTATGAGATCTTAAATTTTTTTTTTTAAGTCTTTTTATCTTCTCCTCCTCTTCCGACCACCAGCACCACTTCTCGAATTAATTGTTTCTCTTCTGCTTCTTCTTCTTCTCACCATCTCTCATCCTTCGCCTCTCTCTATCTATTCGGCGAGGCAAACTCTCCCTTTTGCGGAACCCCAATACTGTATACAAGATTTCTCTTAAGCCAAAACGACGCCCCGACGAAGAGGACAGATGGAGTGTTAGACAACGAGAGAGGGAGGTGGACATAGAGAGAGATTGGGGAGAAAGAGACAGAGAGAGAGGTTGACAGGGGTGAGAGAAAGAGAGAGATGAAAGAAATGGTGGAAGTGGCAAAAAGAGATGGTGGTCGGAAACCGTAGGAGATGAGGTAGAAGAAGAAATCTTTTTGTTCCAAAAATTTGACAAAATGCACAATTTCTTTTAAAAATTTTGTACCCGAACTTGTTTCTCCAAAGCGCTGGTCATTCCTTATAGATAGTCGTTTTGAAGAAACAAAATAAATTTAAGATACAAATGAATTTCTTTTTTTTGTTTCTCCCAAGGCTTTCTACCACAAGTTCTTCATGCGGCCAAACTGCCACTACTGGAACATACAAAAAACCCACATTTGAGTTTGAAAATTGACTATAACAATTTGTAGTTTCTGTTTTTATTTCTCTTATCAAAATTGATTTTAGAATACACATTTTTCTAGAACATCAGTTTTAAAAAAGTTTACATTATACTTGAGTTTGTGATAAGAATGTTCACTTGGGTTCTTATCGGAGACTTTGACTAAATGTAACTTGGTTTCTTATGCAACCTGCAATTGGAATGTAACTTGGAATAAGAGATGTTACAATCTTAAATGAAACAAAACTTTAGTACAATGTCTTTAACAAAAAAAAAAAAAAAAAATTAGTACAATGCGGAAACAAGTAATTTAAGGATGATAGATTATGACCAAAACTCCCAAAGTAGGAGTGAAAATGATATACTATCCAATCTGATACCATTATATATTTATCTAAATCTTATAAGTAATCACTAATACACTCTTCTAGCGTAACTCCAAACAAGCTTACTGATATCCGAATACTAGTATATCAATTCCACAAATTACGATAATACTAGTAGTATAGAGAAAATAACCGTTTCCTCTCTTCTCTCTATCTCTTAAACAACTTTCAGATCTTGGTGTTTTCTGGAGGAGGGATCCCTCCTCCTGATTTTCCTCTTTGTTGTTTATATTATATCTATAATAAGATCTTGTAGGTTTTAGAAGAGAGATTCTATGAAATCAAATCTTATTCCACATAGTTCTTCTTATTGATTCTTCCTCTTCTCCTTGTTCTTCTCTCTCTAACATGGATCACATATTCATTTCCTAAAGTTACAAAAATTAAATTCGATGAAGGATTTAATTCATTTGTTGGTGATTTTATATGTTTAAGGAATAGAAGTATGGATAAAGATGTCAGTGAGAAAAGAAGATTCAATATCTTTGAATTCTACGATGAACAATTCAAGAAGATTGAAGATGAATTACATGCCAAGAGAAACGAAATATCAAGATTTCCCTTTTATTAGTTTAATATTATTGTTGTAATTTTCTTTTTGTCGACCTTTAGGGTCTTTAATTCTCGATCTATAGGATCTTTTTGTCGACCTTTAGGGCCTTTAATTCTCGATCTATAGGATCTTTGTGTCTGTGTCTAGTCAATTCTTTTCCCTTCATGAGGCACTTTACATTTGAATGCATGTAATTCTCATGATATTTTCAGAGGAGAAGAATAAGAATTCTGCCATGTGCTTTGTGATGTTTTGATGAATGAAAGTATGATTTTGATCAAAAATTCATTAAACCATATATTGTCATATATTAGTCACATTAGAATTTTTTTTTTGATGAAAGGAGTCACATTAGAATTTGATACGAATATTTGACATAATTTGCTAATCCAAAACTAGAACAAAATTTCAAAATTTTAGATATCAAACATGGTGGGCGTTCTCAAAAACATATTTTGGTGTTCATGAAGATTGGACCCTAAACTTTTTTAGAACATTATTTTGCTCTATATACCCACAGACCCTATATTATTTGTATTTGACTAAAACTAAAAGAAAGAATTACCCCACAAAACCATTAACTAATTAAAATTCTAAGAATTCTTTGCTAAAAGGAATTCAAATGGAATTCTTTCCCAATATTAATCACTAGCTAATTCACCTTTCTATGAATTGTAATAATTAGGTCTTTTAAGTTCTTCCCACAAACTAAAAAAGAAAAATATTATAAGCAGACATATGAAAGACCTATTTAGACTAACAAAAAAAAGAGTTTAAACAAAGAAGAATAGTAAGTGATTAAAGAAAAAGGTGGCCAATACGCGGACAACCGTTTTTTTTATATGGACAACTATTTTCGGGCCCGATGCAAGTCAACTATGCTTGACTTAGTTGACTTTGATTTAACAAGGGGACAACTCCATAGAGTCTTAAATACTAATAATTAGTAACTTGTGGACTACTAACAAAAATAATAGTTAAAGATTGAAAACCTAAACTGTCTTCTTCTTCTTCATCTTCTTCCTTCTTCTTAGTCTTATTCTTCTTTCTTCACTTCTACTAAAAGTAAACTGTAGTTTCTACCATTTTTTTTATCAAACTCTAGATGGATGAAGAAGACAAAATCTCTTCTTAGTCTTATTCTTCTTTCTTCACTTCTACTAAAAGTAAACTGTACTTTCTACCATTTTTTTTTATCAAACCCTAGATGGATGAAGAAGACAAAATCCCTCGATCTGCACCTAAAGAAGTTTTTCCGGGTCTATAATAGGCATTAATGACATTTATGAGGTAAAACAGAACATAGCTTGCGACGAAAATCTGGCAAAATCGGACAATTTTCCAGATTTTCGTAGCAACTTAGCTTCTGTTATGCCGTATTTTCGGAAAAACCGACGAAAATATTGCATAACAGAAGCTAAGTTGCGACGAAAATCTGGCAAGTTTTCTGATTATGCCAGATTTTCGTCGCAAGTGATGTTCTGTTATGCCATATTTTTTCACAACCCGAATTACCAGATTCATCTTCCTCTTCACCATCGTTTTCAGAGTCGGAACCAACAGATCCATCTTCGTCTTCCACATCTTCTCTAATTTTCTCTGCCATCAGTACCATCTTCTTTTTAATGGTTGGTTTTAGAGTTTTAGAGTTTTAGGGTTCTAACCTTTGTCTTTGGAGAGATTCTACAACAACTCCCTTGCCTTTGTTTGATGCCATAACCACCAATGCTTCTCCAAGGAGTTTATCTCTCTAGAAATTTGGGTGATGATGAAGAACAAGTAATAGAAGAGATGAAGACTAAACTAACCTAGGGTTTATGGAGAAAGAGAGAGGTCATCAAATAATACATCTGATTTTAAGAGGACTTGAGTGAAAATAATAGAGAGTTGTCCCCTTAGAAACTGATGTCCATATAAAAATTTAATTTTTTTGCGTTGTCCACATAAGATAGTTGTCCATATAAGAAAAATGGTTGTCGCGTATTGGCCACCAAGAAAAAATGTTCATATCTTCCAGTACGTCATTTTTCCCGTGTGTCATGTATAAAAAACATAGTTCTAAAACGTCATTTTTCCCGTGTGTCATGTATAAAACACAGAAGAACCAAAATATTATTAAATATTACTGGACAATGATCAACCGCCTATTTTTTGGCATGAAGTTGATTAATAGCCCAAGCCATGATCATACCCAGTCATTTTCAATACTTAAGAATTATAGGATCTCTTTCGGTGCTTTTGTCGCATTAAAAAGGCGACCATTTTTAATATTTTTTCTGAAAAATCAGTCATGTGGCTTGTCAGGATTAGTTCAAAGAGAAATGAGGTAATAGAAAAGTATAAATAATTTCAATAAGACCGTCCAAAATATAATAACAGAAAAAAAAAACAGTGCACCATAGTATTAGAGAAACAGAGGATGGGTTTAAACTTTAAACCATGACACCATTTTGAATTTTAATAAGCAATTTAGTATCTAATTCATTTATATCAGATAACGAGATCAATCGTCACTACCGAAAAACCTCAGGATTCGGTTTTTTTATTTCAATGAATAATCAACAATATAAGTGATATCTGTCATTATTTAGAGGTTTTACATATTAATGGGTTGTAGAACATTTCATAACGAACACCATTTCATTGTCTACATAAACACACTTAGGTCATGCTTGACTTGGGGGAATGAAGCACGATTAACAAAGAGTTGCATTCCAAGATGGTTATGGCACACAAAAATGCATTAGGAATCACTCCAGACGGAATAAGATTCCTCCTCAGAGAGAGAACCCCGAATTCAGAGTTTATAATTCCCATTTTCTCAAGTATAAATCAAATAATCTTTAAACAATACCAATATCTGTCAATCCTATTCTTGACCAAATCAAACATGGGAGTAATGGTATTGCAATCACTAGGAATCACATTTACCCTAGTAATCGCATATGTTTTGTGCACGCCTAACATATCTTAGAGATACCAAGAGACCAACATAACCCATGCGAAAAAAAGCCATGGCCGCGAGAAATCTTATCTGCCTCAAAACCATGAATGATCCATAACACAACACCAACATCAATGCAGATTACGAGTTATGTTTCAGAAATACCAAAGAACTGCAGCATATGACAAACCCAAGGGTTTTTTTAGTATTCCTAATAAGTGAGATAAGGCTAGCTAAATGCATTAAAATACATTTCGACCTCTGCCAATGAGAAAGAAGTGAAATGCAGAAGCATAGTTGATTTCCATCCTAAAAAGAGGTTGAAAACAAAGAAGAAAATAGGAATGTGAACCAGATAGATGGATCCTTTAGAGCATGATACCCGAAACTTCAATTCTATAATGTCAAAACTTAGATATTACACTATCTAGCAGGAGTAATGAAGAAATGTACTTTCTACATGAAAATATAAAACTTACTCATGGAGATAATTGAGAATTTCTATTGAGGAAGAAACTACAATCAACGGAACAACTTAAGTTGACTTCGGCCCAGTAATGAATGTTCCAACTGTTTTAAACCATCGCATAAGATTCTTATGATCCTTTACGTAAAGCCAAGCTTGGAGAAATGCAAAAAGACTCTCGTTAATACCTCGTTCTTCTATGTATCCATGTAGTGCATCCCTCATCCTATCGTCGAGATCTCTGTAAAGAAAAATCATCCATTAAATTCTAATCACAATGCCGATAAAACATGGTAGTTCACTCAGGAATATCAAATCAGACATATTACGAATAATCTCCTTGTTCTAGCGGGAATCATCAATGAGGTGCAGCTAACTCATTGATAGTGTTTTGTATAGCGAATAACCATAAACAGTCAATTGGCACAACAGGATACTAACTAAAAGAAGGAACAAAAATCCATGGCATCCCATGAGAAGTTCAAAAAAGGGACCTAAAATGCCTGAAAACAAGTTCATTAAGAAAAGACCGTATATTCATCTTTCAGTAAAAGATATCTTCTAGAGTTCTATTTATGATATTAATTCAGAAACAATGTTATCTGGTACGTGATACAGGTATTGGTACACGATAAGCTACCATGTGAGCATCGAGTACGTTAGGCCGTTAGGGGTATACCTCTTCGGTGCTTTTTGGACTATTTTCCCGAATAATATAAACTTGTAATGATGCACATAGCCACATATAATATATACACCTGCAGTCAAACATTCTATCTCCACAAAACTCAAAATCTTAACTAGTTGAATAAAAAAATCTAGTAGTTAACTACCTTACTTGTAGAGCTTATAAGTTTTTACAAAGAAGTTGGGTTAATTAAGACTGAAGAATCATGAATGCCAAATGCGGTTACTGGACCATGAACCCACCCAAAATGGATACGGGAATCGAGTACACTGTACACAAGAGTACCTGGTAACATTGATTCAGAAGAATCTAAAACTTTGAAACCAGTATAAGGTTTCAAACATCTTCTTAAGTTACCTTAGTTCAATTCAAATGAAAAGAAAACAATCTTACAAGTCATCACCTAATCCTAAAACACTGTTTCGACATTGAGAATTAAAAATTAATCCAATTACACTCTTGTCCAAAATTACTAGGGCTCGTAGAAAAACTCAATTTAAACCCTTCTCTTTGTGAAAAAATACAGGAAACAAGAGGAAACAGGAAATAAGTTTCTTCAAGTTAAACAACCCAATATGTATAAACTTCCCCAGACTAGTACTAAAGTGTACATATTCCTACCGAATGTTGTAAACAAAAAAAATCTTCCAACAAAAAACCAATTTGTATATATAAACGAAGCACCAAATAAATCATGTTTGTGAAAGCTCTGGAGTAGGAGTGAACCCAAAGTAGAAGTCGACAAAAATACTTTATGAACTATGCTATGTTGGAAAAGTCGGCAAGGGGGACTAGTCGGCGGACATGGGACTAGGCATAGTCGCTACTAGTCGTATTTACACGGGACTAGTCGTGGAATATAAATATATAATAATATATAGGTATAAATATAAGTATTTGGTCTTAATGAAGTATAAACACTAAAAATTCATCCCTAAGAAGCACACATATACTTATCAACAAGTTCTACAACATTAATGAAGTATAAAACACTAACAACTAACATTTATTTGAGTTTATAGAGAAAATGAGTACAATATGGGTTCTAAAAAGAAGTAGTAAAAAAAGATTGAGAAGATAGAGAAACTTGGAATCTTGTTTGGAGAGCAAGAAAACTTCAAAATTACTTCAATCTGGTTATAATGATATTTGGAGGGGA
>BEHA01002077.1:329584-350527 GCA_002897215.1 Eschscholzia californica subsp. californica | reverse complement strand
TTCTCTCTCTCTCCTCTCTCTTTTCTTTCTCTCTCTTCTACCTATCTCTCTTCTACCTCTCTCTCTTCCCCCTCCTTTCTCTCTCTAAATTGCGGCAAAGGGAATGGTCCTTTCGCCGGAACCTTCGTCTGGAACCTTGAAGGTCTGTTCATGGACAGACCAGACCTCCGGCGAAGGTCTCCCTTCGCCGGAGTGTTAGAGAGAGAGAGGAAGAGAGAAAAAAAAAAGGTTGCGGCTTTGAGGAATAAATTCTCCGGGGAATAAATTCTCTAGGGAATTCAGATTTTTTCAAAAGTTCTCTAGGGAATAAATTTTTATGGGGATACAGAATACATTAAAAATTAATAAAATTAACTTTAAGTAAAAAAATTTAAAAAATTTATTTCAAGTCACTCCCTCATCTTTCATCTTCCCTCCTCTCTTTCCTCTATAGAAATTCAAAAATCTATTCTTCATGTCCTCTCTTTACTCATCTCCTATTCTCTTACATAACTAAAATTAATCTTTTCTCTTCATCTCCCATTTTGCTAATTCAACTCATACCCTTTTAAAGAGAACTAGAGAGAGAAACTGCTAATTCAACTCATATCATTTTACTTAGATGAAACCTAACCCCCCGTATTCATTTTACATGTACATGGTAGCAGTAGCAGGTAATCTTCTCCGTCTACCCTCTCCGTTGTAGATCGAGAAGGGTTTTCAACCTCTTCGACAAATCCCCAATTACAATCAGGACAAACAACTCTGTTTCTCTCTCTACCCAATTGATCTCAACACGTTCTTATTAGAATAATCAAATTGGATACCCACTGATCTTCACCCCTTAGCAACAAAGAGAAACTAAAAAGTCAATCTCATTTGACCAGTTTTAAAGAAAGTTTTTATTCCTTGGAGAATTTTCTTTATTCTCCAAAGCCGCGGCCAAAAAAAATTATGTTTGAAGGTCGCCGGCCGAAAAATTGACCGGCCGGCGACCTTCGCCGGAGTAGAAGATGAGGTGGCGAGAAGATGAGGTGGTAGAGATAGGTGATAAGATGAAAGAGCCTTTTTTTTATAGCATCTTCTAAAATTAGAAGCCCCTTAGCAATAAAAAAAACATAAAAATCAATCATATTTGATTAGTTTTAAGAAAAGTCTTTATTCCCCGGAGAATTTTCTTTATTCCCCAAAACCGCGACCTATAAAGAAAGAATTACCCCAGAAAATCATTAACTAATTAAAATTCTAAGAATTCTTTGCTAGAAGGAATTCAAATGGAATTCTTTCCCGATATTAATCACTTGCTAATTCACCTTTCGATGAATTGTAATAATTAGGTCTTTTTAAGTTCTTCTCAATGTTTTCTCTCTGTGCCAAGTCACCTGTCACGCCTCATAATACGTTATCTTCCAGTACGTGACAAAAAAAAGAGTTCAAACATTTTTCTTTGATCACTCACTATTCTTCTTTGTTTAAACTCTTTTTCATACATGACACACGGGAAAAATGACGTACTGAAAGACCTTATTAGACTAACAAAAAAAAAGGAGCTTAAACAAAGAAGAATAGTGGGTGATTAAAGAAAAAGTGTTCATAATAAGTTATCTTCCAGTATAAAAACGTCATTTTTACCGTGTGTCATGTATAAAAACGTCATTTTTACTGTGTGTTGTGTATAAAAGACACAGGTCCAGCACGTCATTTTTTCCCGTGTGTCATATAAAACACAGAAGAACAAAAATATTATTAAATATTACTCGACAATGATCACCCGCCTATTTTTTTGGCATGAAGTTGATTAATAGCCCAAGCCATGATCATACCCAGTCATTTTCAATACTTAAGAATTATAGGATCTTCTCATCAAAAAAAAAAAGAATTATAGGATCTCTTTCGGTGTTTTTGTCACATTAAAAAGTCGACCATTTTTAATATTTTTTCTGAAAAATCAGTCATGTGGCTTGTCTGGATTAGTTCAAAGAGAAATGAGGCGATAGAAAAGTATAAATAATTTCAATAAGACCGTCCAAATATAATAACAGAAAAAAAAAACAGTGCACCATAGTATTAGAGAAACAGAGGATGGGTTTAAACTTTAAACCATGACACCATTTTGAATTTTAATAAGCAATTTAGTATCTAATTCATTTATATCAGATAACGAGATCAATCGTCACTACCGAAAAACCTCAGGATTCGGTTTTTTATTTCAATGAATAATCAACAATATAAGTGATTTCTGTCATTATTTAGAGGTTTTACATATTAATGGGTTGTAGAACATTTCATAACGAACACCATTTCATTGTCTACATAAACACGCTTTGGTCATGCTTGACTTGGGGGAATGAAGCACGATTAATAAAGAGTTTCATTCCAAGATGGTTATGGCACACAAGAATGCATTAGGAATCACTCCTGAAGGAATAAGATTCCTCCTCAGAGAGAGAACCCCGAATTCAGAGTTTATGATTCCCTTTTTCTCAAGTATAAATCAAATAAGCTTTAAACAATACCAATATCGGTCAATCCTATTCTTGACCAAATCAAACATCGGAGTAATGGTATTGCAATCACTAGGAATCACATTTACCCTAGTAATCGCATATGTTTTGTGCACGCCTAACATATATCTTAGAGATACCAATCAAAAATACCAATGAACTGCAGCATATGATAAACCCAAGAGAGTTTTTTTAGTATTCCTAGTAAGTGAGATGAAGCTAGCTAAATTCATCAGTACATTTCTACCTCTGCCAAAGAGAAAGAAGTGAAATGCAGAAGCATAGTTGAGTTCCATCCTAAAAAGAGGTTGAAAACAAAGAAGAAAATAGGAATGTGAACCAGATAGATGGATCCTTTAGAGCATGATACCCAAAACTTCAATTCTATAATGTCAAAACTTAGATATTACACTATCTAGCAGGAGTAGTAAAGAAATGTACTTTCTACATGAAAAATATAAAACTTACTCATGGAATCGAGAATTTCTATTGAGGAAAAACTACAATCAACAGAACTTAAGTTGACTTCGGCCCAGTAATGAATGTTCCAACTGTTTTAAACCATCGCATAAGATTCTTATGATCCTTTACGTAAAGCCAAGCTTGGAGAAATGCAAAAAGACTCTCGTTAATACCTCGTTCTTCTATGTATCCATGTAGTGCATCCCTCATCCTATCGTCGAGATCTCTGTAAAGAAAAATCATCCATTAAATTCTAATCACAATGCCGATAAAACATGGTAGTTCACTCAGGAATATCAAATCAGACATATTACGAATAATCTCCTTGTTCTAGCGGGAATCATCAATGAGGTGCAGCTAACTCATTGGTAGTGTTTTGTATAGCTTAAAACCATAAACAGTCAATTGGCACAACAGGATACTAACTAAAAGAAGGAACAAAAATCCATGGTATCCCATGAGAAGTTCAAAAAAGGGACCTAAAATGCCTAAAAACAAGTTCGTTAAGAAAAGACCGTATGTTCATCTTTCAGTAAAAGATATCTTCTAGAGTTCTATTTATGATATTAATTCAGAAACAATGTCATCTGGTACGTGATACAGGTATTGGTACACGATAAGCTACCATGTGAGCATCGAGTACGTTAGGCCGTTAGGGGTATACCTCTTCGGTGCTTTTTGGACTATTTTCCCAAATAATATAAACTTGTAATGATGCACATAGCCACATATAATATATACACCTGCAGTCAAACATTCTATCTCCACAAAACTCAAAATCTTAACTAGTTGAATAAAAAAATCTAGTAGTTAACTACCTTACTTGTAGAGCTTATAAGTTTTTACAAAGAAGTTGGGTTAATTAAGACTGATGAATCATGAATGCCAAATGCGGGTACTGGACCGTGAACCCACCCAAAATGGATACGGCAATCGAGTACACGGTACACAAGAGTATCTGGTAACATTGATTCAGAAAAATCTAAAACTTTGAAACCAGTATAAGGTTTCAAACATCTTCTTAAGTTACCTTAGTTCAATTCAAATAAAAAGAAAACAATCTTACAAGTCATCACCTAATCCTAAAACACTGTTTCGACTTTGAGAATTAAAACTTAATCCAATTACACTCTTGTCCAAAATCACTAGGGCTCGTAGAAAAACTCAATTTAAACCCTTCTCTTTGTGAAAAAATATAGGAAACAAGAGGAAACAGGAAATAAGTTTCTTCAAGTTAAACAACCCAATATGTATAAACTTCCCCAGACTAGTACTGAAGTGTACATATTCCTACCGAATGTTGTAAACAAAAAAAACTTCCAACAAAAAACCAATTTGTATATATAAACAAAGCACCAAATAAATCATGTTTGTGAAAGCTCTGGAGTAGGAATGAACCCAAAGTAGAAGTCGACAAAAATACTTTATGAACTATGAGTGTCTTCCACAACAATGCTATAACGATATAACCATTTTAATCATATTAATTAACCATTAAAATCTAATTAGATAAGAAAATGTATACCAGATCCAATTAACTTCAACTAAAACTTTAAAGTCTTAGATTAGAATTTCCTGATTTTGTAAATTTTTTTCTCATTGTCTTTCCATTTCCCGTCGGCTATCGGTAATATAACATATTCATATTATCAACATTGATTCCTATTCAGGGTATTCACAATGCATCACTAAAAAGGCTCATACTTCATTTTATTCTATCAAATAGAACATAATAATCATTGAACTAATTTGAGAGAAAATGAAACAAGGGCAATAAGCTTAAGTGAGAGAAAGATACATACTGAAAAGCAGGGCCACTGTATTTAGTAGGAACAGCAAAAGACTGAGAAATTTGAATCTTAGGTCTTAAAGAAACAGAATGAATTCCCAAAGCATCTGGATAAAGCCCACATAGAAAATGAACAGAATCTTCTCTTCCAGGTTTTGAAACATCAACATGAAGAAATAACTGATTAATACCATCTTCATCATCATCTCCACCACCACCACCAGGAATTATATTAGCCATTCTCATTACAGATATAGTTATCTCTTCATCCCCATGATTTTTTCTTAAAACAGGACCATTTGATTCAAGTGCACCTTTTATAATTGAAAATGAAGATGGTGGATTTACCTTCTGCACAATATAAAAAAAAAATAGATGATGAAATATAGTTTCAGTAAAACCCTAGAGAAACCCTAGAGAGAGAGAGAAAGTTGGGGTTTTTGAGTTTGTTTCATTGTTTGAAAGTTTGGGTTTTAGGGGGATTTTGGTGAGGGTTCCCTTTGAATTACGTACCGGTGGTGGAGCCATTTTAGAGACTTCGAGATAGTGTTCTTTGAGCGATCGGAGCAAGATAGAATCGACGGCGGAGGAGACACTGGTAGAATGACGTTTTGTTATCGTGCGCCAGTATGGGTGAAGTAAAGCACCACCTCCGGCGGCTGTAAATACCTTCTTCAACATCTTCTGTTTCTTTCTCTCTCTTCGACCGTGTTTTTCAGTTTCCCGTCGACACCAAATACGAATGAGTTTAGTTCGGCCACCCTTTCCGTTCCATTCCAATGTAAGTAGAGTGGGAATGGGCGGGTATGGCCACCCACGTACCGGTCGTCGGGGTCGGACATGCTTGGCTTTTGCCCATTAGGGCTAGCGGGTTTATTGGGCAGGCTTTTCGAACTCTCTTTGCACCATTACCCGCCCAAGCCCACTTACTGACTGGTGTAATTCGGGCTCGGGTGGATCGGGCATTAGGCTCAATGAACTTAGATCTAACTAGACATTTGGCGCCCGCATAAACATAAATATTCACAACCCAAAAATCGAGGCACAAACTTAACAATTCTAACATTCTCACCTTTATAAACCTTCAAAGCCCTTCTATATTTTACAACATACAATGTTAGACTATAATTTTTCACTCGTTTTATACAAGGCTGGGAGGTTTAGTCCCACACTCAAAAAGTTTAGTTGTTGTTTCTATCCATGATATTGTGTGTCAACAAATTATCTTCACCTCATAAGTGATAATAATGAGTATATGTTAAGCAGAAGCGTGGGTAAACCATTAGGAATCGTTTGAGATGCGGAAATGGGTGATACCTTGGGTGGCCTCCTTTACCCCATGCCTGGCCCATTAAATCTATCAGGTCGAGTGGGCTCTACCTGCGCGGGGTAATGACTGCACATGGTCCCTTGTGGGCCCAGGTGCTCGCAGGCGAGTCTCGGGCCGCTTGTCTTTTCCCGCCCCTACGTGTAAGTAGGTGTATAAAACAGATCAGACGGATAGTCTACAGTCACTTGTTCTTCCAGTCTAGACGAAACAGACAAATCAGGTGGGCACTTGACAAAGTTTGGTTGTTTGTTGCCCGTCTGAGCCCGCCTAAATGGTGGGAAATCCGCGTACCGGACCAGTCGGACTCGGGCATAATGTATTTTTTTTTGTTTTGAGTATCTATAAAAGATACTCGTTCAGATTTCATCCAAGCAAAACCCTTGAATGTAGTCCGAACAAGAGTTTTCTATCCCTTAACTCATAAGAAACCCCAATCATTTTTTTCTTTACCATTAGTGACTTGGGATTAAAATGTGGAGACCAAAACTTATTTTGTAACGATAACATAGCCCCACATTGTAAACTCCGAGAGATGAAAGAGATACAAAACTTTATAAATAAAAAACGTAGTATTTTCATGCACATAAGTTTAAGTGTGTCGCCTAAATGTTAACTATATTCATTGATTATACTATCTATATACGATTAAATGTGTATTTAAATCGAAAATATCAATTGATCGGACTCGGACGGAAGGTTGGTTAGAGTCTTTTGTTCGTGCCCGTCCAACTAAACTTGGTGGTCTGGACGAGTAGTGTCTGTGTCGGACACCGAGCGCCCACAGTCACATCTGGCTCGGGCGGTTTGTGGGCGAATCGGTGCTCCGAGCCCTTTTCCCCACCCCTACATGTAAGTCCCAATAGCCAGATGTAAGTGAGCACCCGTAATCCGACCGGGCATCCAGGAGCCTGGCCAGATACTAGACACTAACACGGGCAGGCTTCGAATATTCAATTGCACCACTAGTTTTGATCAGAATCATCAGATTCAAGAAAGCAAATAGAATCCATTATCAAAGCAAACACACAAAATTTGAAAGGGTAGAATTAAACTCTGTTCTTGATTCATTCATCATTTCACCTTCTTACATTTCAAGTAAGTTTTATTTTCCTCTCTCTCTCTCTCTCTGTGATGGATGATCTGTGAAGTACTTAGGGTTTTTCTGCCGTAAAATCTGATACAACAAATCTTCAGGTTCTCTGAGAATACCACTTCTTTTATGACATACTGTACTGAAATAGGTTTTCGACTACAGTGTTGATTTGAACATTGACAATGGAGAATTTAAGTTTTATCCATGCTCGATAAAATATCTGTTAGTGTAGAGCAAGTTATGATTTTGGTTGTTTTTAGGGTTTTACTATGAACCGTTTGATTTCTTTTATATTAGCAGGTGTAATCGCATTTAGGGTTCTTATGAATTATGACAGAACTTCATTGTGGAACTAATATTGTTTAATTTGTTGTATTTGTGTTTGGTTTTTATTCGTTTTGGAATAGTTAACCAACTGAGGTTACTGTTATGATATTTGATTGATTAAGAGGTAGAATTTGAACAACCTTATGAATTGAGCAAGAAAATGGTAAGATTTGATTGATAATTCTAATCTTGGGGTTTCTGGCATGCTAAATACTTTCTACTTTTAAGCTTCAAAGAAGTCTTACCATTCTACGGAAATTTCTCTTCCCGTAAAGATAGATCTCTTACTCACTCCATATGTAATGAACGCTTGTACGAGTATCAGTATCCGACACCCATGTCAAGTTACGGCTACTGGAAGAGGTCAGCCGGGTACACGGTTTTACACATATATATACGTCTTTGTGGTAGATATTAGATCCGTCAGTTTTGCATTCGGTTTCATTTTGTACCAAAAATTGTTACATTATACATGAAATATATTAGCCTAGATCGGATATGAGTATCGAATAATGTTAAAGACCTCTCTCCCTTTTCTTCATTTTTCTTTTTGGTATTATAATAGAATAGTACTATCTCATTCATCTTTGCTGTTTTTGTGTTTGTTAGGTCAACTGATATTTGTCTTGGTGAAGTGGGAAATATGAGAAGACCAGGACAATTTACTGATGCTGGTAACGATTCATATTTTTCTTCTCAGATGCAGCATATGTCTGCTCAGAGAATGCAACAAGGCTCTGGAACAAATCATGTTCCTGGAAGAGTAGATGCTTTGCCTAGTGATGAAGAGCATCCATATAGACCATCAAAATCAGAAGCACAGTGGCAGTGGGATAGAGATGGATCAAAAGGATCAAATCCAATGCCATCTCACATTTTTGAAGGCAAGTGATGTTATTGATCTCTTTTGATAACTTCTTCCGGGTATTCTGTAATTCTAGTATTACATGGCAACAATAGAGACTGGAAATCGTTAAGTTGGTTTCCCTATACGAACTCTTACAAGTTATCATGTGCAACTGATTTTTCCGTTTCACCAAACCCATTACATTCCAAGCCTATGAAAACTATTCGGTCGGGCGTTTGGCCTTGGTATTTTGGACTAGTTTGTTTTCGTTTTAGATCATAAGAAATTCCTCAACTCTGTTTACTTTAATCATAAAGGGCAACATATAAGCTATAGTCGCTTCTGGTAAAAATTCTGAAGACTGTACCCGAAATGAAGTTGTGCTTGCGGGGACAAGAAATGGCCCAATTTGAGCTCACGTTGGGCCTAAGTAAACCTTCTAGCCAACTTTTGATCACCCCGTGGCTGTGCGTCTTAACTTGATTGGCCCCAAAATGACACAATTTCGTATTGGCCTCATGAGCAAAACAGATAATCATCGCTTGTGGATATCATCATCAGTGTTCTTAAGAATTTGATTTTTCATTTTAAAACCGATCAGTGCTCGAATTAGTTTTTTTCCCTTATCCCATCACTACTATTGCTCTTTTATTGTGTAAAAATATCTATGTTGCCACATTGAAACACCAGGATGGTTCGCAAAATGGATATCTCAAGTGTCTTGCTGTCATATTTTGTTTACTATTCAATTACTCTGTTTGGTGTTCTATTGGTGACATCATAGGTTCGCCATAGTTTTTCCCTGTTTAGAGAAGATAGTGGTGATATATATGTCTTTTCAATTTCAGTTTATTCCTTAATGATCTGAAAATGAAGTAATCTTTAAACTGAGACGTTATGGTTGTGATGTAGGTCAAAGGACTGATGCATCTAGATCTTTTTATCAGAGTCGAAGGTTGGATTCCAAAATAGTTTCAGAGAAACAAAGCAACAATGACCAGAGAGACCAATCCCATGAACAAGATATGGAAATCGGGTATGAAGAAAATCCTTTCCCACAGTCATTCGAAGGTCTGGAGAAGAAATTCCACGATGATATCATGAAATTAACCAAGGAACTAGATGAAGCAGAAGATGCAGAAAATGCTAGACATAGGGAGGTAAGTTTATCAAAAGGAGTTACCTTCTTCTGTATTGACATTTGAGCTAACAGTCTAATGTGGTTCATGATGCTTATCATTTCAGAAAGTAGGTGAGATCAATACAAAATATCAGGAGAAACTAATAGCTCTTCGAGCCAAACATGCTAGTCGTAGAGCTGAATTCCTCCACCGAGAATCACAGCAACGACAAAGTCATTATCAACAAGTTGGAATGAGCCAGTATCCGAATGCCACAGGACAAAACAACCCCCATGGCTATGGTATCCCGGCAGCTGCAGCGGCAGAAGTGGCAAGTAATCAATTTGACTCGTATAGAGGGAGAAATCAGTATCTAGACGAAGCAAGAAATCATGGTTTTGAAACAAGGGGTCCTTATCAAGGTGGCCGGGGTTACGACAGCAATGCCCGTTGTTATTAGAGAGATGATTTGTTTAAAACTGAAAACCAACTAATCGATTTGTAGGTTCTTGAAGTTTCTAATAACACTTGTATGAAATATATACAGTACTTCTTTTGTCAAATTTTCAGAGGGAAGTATATTTTGCGCTGTGCCAAGATTGATCAACCCTAGTTTACTGAACTTTTGAACATTTTCTTTTCAACGTTCCAAGGGTTTGATGTGGAAAAGAAAGTGGAGTAGTTCAAAAAGAAAAAGAAAGGTGATAAAAATGTTGCTTAAATGGAAATCTAAAACTCAATATGGAAATATAAGGTGTTTGAGGATTCAGTTTTCTCTTATTGGAAAAGATACTTTATGGCAACAAAGATCCAACCAAAATTAGTCCATTTTCAATTTAGGGCATCAATGTGGAAGACCTTAATATTTTGATCAAGCAATTGGCATTCAATTAGGCAATTGCTTTACACCCACCACTAAATTTTAGGGATTTTCTCTTCTCCTTTTTCACCCACATTTAAGTTACCATCCTCTGCTTTATAGGGACCACCCCAAACATGTTAAAGTAATAAAATTTTTGTGTCCCATGGATTTTATTATATCTTAAAGATTTTATGTTTTAACATTTGTCTTTAACACATGTAGTCGGAATTTCTTTTTTGGATAAAGCACATAAGTATATCCTGAGTATCGGCTCTATTACTTTTTTACTTATTGACTAGCTTTTTTACTTATTGACTAAGGTATAATATCAGTTAAGTCGTAAGGCTTTAAATGATGGTACACAGAGTCGTGGAACCGATTGATTTTAGTACAATTTGTATTCGGTCAACTCTTTAGTCATCCGAACTCTCTTTATAATCTACAACAAGAAATTAGAATAATTTAAATAATTATACATCTTGTTGAAAATTATTTTTGTACGTCCATTTATGACTAAATCTAACAACTTATGTTCATTTACATATCCACGACGAACAAAACCATTCCAAGAATTCTATTACTCTTCCTTTTTTGTCCCAAATTCTATTACTCTTCCTAACTATCTAGATATAACATTCACGATTACAAAGTATATTTAATAATAAATGTCGTTCTTACGAACTTTTACATCTAAAATGTTGGTCTAAAATAAGTCTCATTCCCATATTGGGTCATCCCCTTGGGTCCAGACATATGGCCCAATGGGCCCAAACACAAATACTAATTAGACTCTAGACCGTTGATCATTTCCAATTAAGAAATCATGACCCTTGATTTTCCGACCAACAAGTTTACGTTAAAAACAAGGTAAGAAGCAGAGTTTAGACATGCAATAGCAGAACTGAAGTAACCTGATCCAAACGAGTTTCAGATTCAACTAAATATTATTTTTATACAAATAAATTTTA
This sequence comes from Eschscholzia californica subsp. californica, assembly GCA_002897215.1. NCBI lineage: Eukaryota > Viridiplantae > Streptophyta > Magnoliopsida > Ranunculales > Papaveraceae > Eschscholzia > Eschscholzia californica. Next base: position 339,245 of record BEHA01002077.1, on the reverse strand, counting down.
CAACCGTTAGATTAAAATATCATCGAGATGACTTAATTTTAACGGTGGATGATGATGAGTGAGAATTTTACTTTTAAAGTGAGGAGTATAATAGTATATTTACCTCTATAGTGAGTTTTTGTTTCACTCCCAATCTATTTTGTTGTCCGTACATTTATTTCCTCTCTTATAATTTCCCTCCTTGATTTCATTTTCTCACTAAAATCTCTCTTCCTCTGCGAATCCGCCATTTTCTCTCTCTCTACTTTCTCCGTCCGTCAAATTTTCTCTCACTACTTTCTCTGCATTTTGATCTCGTTGAAGAACTTCAAATTCTTTCTAATGGATGGTTTGCCCTCAGAAGACTTTGCTGATGGTGTCTCTGTCACTCCCGTTGCCGGAGAAGAGAGGGTTTACGTTGTTCCATTGAAGTAACTATTTTCTCTCTCTATATATCTTATCTATTCTTCTTTTTACTGTCTTGATTATATCTTAATTTCAGATTCTGATTGGTTTGGTTATTAGATCCTCATTTGGTTTATTATTAGTATAGATTGAGCTTGAAATGTTGAAATTAGAGAATGTTTTTGAATTGTTGTGAGTTAATTAGGGTTTTGGAGCATATTTTTTAGTTTACATTGGTTGCATGTGAAGATTAAAGTTATGAATTTGATGAAAAAATGTATTTTTTAAAATTCTGTGGTTGTTTGATGGATGGGATTTCAGGTGGTGGAAGGAAGCTCAGGAATCTTCTTCATTTGATAATGCGGGTGAAAGCAAAGGGATCTTGTATACAGCATCTTCTACTTCAGGTTATGGTCCAATGAAGATCATCAACAATATTTTCAATTCGGATCTTGCTTTTAACCTAAGGAGAGAAGACCCATCTATGCAAAATGGGCATGCTGAAGAGGGTGTCTCAGGCCGTGACTATGCGTTAGTTCCTGGGGAATTGTGGTTGAAGGCTCTCAAATGGTGAGATAATTTAACTACATGAATGATTTTCTTTGTATATGACTTCCTTGTTTTGAATCTTTCTTGTTCTATTTTTCCTATTAGAGCTGATGTAGAGTGATTGCCTCTATCTGATTGTTGAAATCAAAACTATGTGTTTTCCTACATTTGATGGACCAATAATTTCACTCATTTGCTACTTTGTCCCTTACGAAAGTATAGACTGCAACCGTTAATTTTCGTTATTTGATCAAGGTTGTCGTTACATTAGGACACCATCTCATTTGTGCCTACTTATGGGGGCAGAGACTTGTATAAGGCATGCACGTGCTGAGTGCTCGTGTTTTTTTCGCTTAAAGTGGTGTTAGATAGAAGACACGTTTCGTTATTTGAGAAGAGAACATAAAGAAATTAAACCATATTTGGTTTGCTTTATGCTGAAAATACACAAAGGCTACTTGAGAAATGGCATGCAAACATTCAGCATTCTAGGTAAAAAAAGATTCTTTGTGTAAGATATATATACATATATTATTGTCGTGAAAAAGATATTGATCTTTTGTTAATCGTGTTCTGTTAAGGAGTCGGAGAGTTCATCTGCCCCCTTCAATAACGACAGTGAAAGTACTATATACGTGGCACAAAAGCCAGAACCACTCCAAAGGGAATGCCTCTTCACTATAAAAGGTGGTAGCCAAGACTACATAGATGTTGCATATACCATCAGCTCTGAGACCAAGAACCATATAAATGAAATTTCTTTCTTGTCGGGCATTAAAACATAAAGGTATTGGTGATTTCCCCACTCCAAGCCAATTCAATGGAGTGGCTTCTTCCTGGCGAACCCTAGCATTTATATATATTTAGACGATAGATACCGATTTCGGTAAAAATATTCTGTTAATACTAGATATTTCTATAAATTTCTGAAAATGAGGGTTAAATAGTACAAAACCGCATTGGTATAGTTTCGTGTTATAAATATAGTCACACGTTACATCCACTGGAAATAGACTCGTGCAAAGCTCTGTGGTATAAGTCCAACTGACAAACTGGTTAAAATGAACTGCATAGGCATATGTAGCTTGTTCAATATCCATGCTGCAATTTTGTACTAAACAGCGTGCTTTTGTTGTTGCAGTATGCTCTAATAATACTACGTCCTTTGTCTGTTCTCTCTCAGTCGTTTTAGCATCCTGTTTTTATTAACCATCTAAGAAATGCTATGTCCATATGATCCTAAAGAAAATATGGTAGATATTTGAGCTGCATTATATAATAATGTGAAAGTTACTTTGCTCATTAAAGGATATCTCAATTCCTACCGTGTTCGTTTTCCTTTGGGTTCAGTGAGATGTTTTGGAAGTTTATTTATTATTATTATTCCTATTGTGTAGGCACAGTGACAGTCATTTGGCCGCAAAGAATGCAGGGAGCTTTTCAGTTTCAGAAGATGATATGTCAGATGTTTATCCTTTACAACTAAGGGTCTCGGTCTTTCGGGAAACAAACTCATTGTCAGTAAAAATAAGCAAGAGGGTAAGGCCTTGTAATGGAGTTTATGTTATATATTTATATTATGCATGTATTACTGTGTTAGTATGAGATTCATTAACACTGCCAGAGAACGTCATACTCTGTGTTATAGATTTTTCTGCTGAGATACTTCGACACTTGATGGTGTTTTTAGACACTTGGTTAGGCATGTTTTACTGATGAACTGGTAACCACTAATACCTTTTTGAGAAAACTGAGTAAAGTATAATATTTCATTCAAGAATTGGATAGTTTTTTGCTTGTTTGAAGCATATGTATTCTTGTTATATTGATACTTTGTCTACTACTGACTTACTGAGTATTTGATTGGGAAACCTTGCTTTTAACTTCCATTCTCCTACAGTTTGTAATGTCTCATGCTTTCAGAGAACCATATTCCCTTGTACTTAGCATAAAGTTGTTTTCAGGATAATGCAGTTGAACTTTACAGAAGAGCTTGCAAGATTTTTAATGTTGAGTATGAGCTGGTAAGACCCTTGATTTTTGGCTTATGCTTGTTCTCCCCCTTTTTTTTTTGGTTAACAATGAATTAAGATCTTGACATTGGGATGGTTTTCTGGCCTCCTCTGTACAGTTTCACATGTGGGACTTTTCTGGGCAGACAGCCCTATTTTTTATGAGGGACGGAAACAAGTTCTCCAATCAGCGGCAGTCAGATATGGAGGTAACTTATTGATGATTTTTTTGTAAGTTACCATTTATATGTGAAAATCTAGAATAAGAAAACCATCTAATGCTTACCAAACAGAAAAAGAAAGCAATTTAATGTTCTAGGTCTCCTTTCACCACTGATATCGGATATAATTAGTGTTATAACGCGTATGCTAATCTTAAATGCTGGTTGTTCTCATTTAATGGTAGAATCTGTGATGCTAAGAATAACTAAGGTGTAATTATTCATATTTTATTTTTCTATTGCATAAAGTACGATTAGTATCTATCTTTTATAAGTAATGCACAATTGACATCTAGTGCTTCTAATATAAATAGTTAGAGTGGAAACAAGTGTTCTTTTCTTCAAGCATTTGAACTTCCAGCTTTGGTGTATCAAACATATAGTACTTGAACACAAATATGTTATGTTAATACACAATTGTTGCCGCAAACAAAACTATCGCCACTGTCATCACTGCCACCATTATGAAAGTCTGAATTAACTTTTATTTAAGTAACTTCGTCGATGGAAGCGGTGGCTTCCTTAATTTATAACGACTCAAATTAGCATACTTCGCTTTCCTTTTATGTTTTCTGCTGAAGGCAAGGAAAGAAGTAGAAATGATATTTTTAAGGTAATTCCAAAGACTTCATGGATTGATGTGAGTATATATGAAGTCTTTCCTTTTATCTTATTATGACTTCATTATTATCTGACTTAGTTTGGAGCCCCAATGGATTACGAACTTCACAGTGAGGTGTGGATCCTCACTGGGTTGTTATCAGGGAGCTGAAGCTCAGATACCAGATTCTAGTCCTATTTTAACTTGCCAAACTTTGATTATTACTCCTTTTATATCTACTTCTCTACATCAAAGCACATCCCAATGAAGGAACAATGAATGTTCTCCCCTATGGTTTACTTCCTATGTCAAGGTTTCGATCAGTTTGATTTCCACTTTTGTACATTGACTACATTGCTTTATGTCTAGCTAACTGCATGACTATGTCTATTGGTTATTGTTTCTCGTGGATTTGATTCCTGTATCACTTTTAATTGTATATCTGCTCAGATTCTCCTGGAGTTGCAAGTGTATGGATTGTCAGATTCCATTAAGGCCAGAGAAGGAAAGAAAGATGAACAGTCTAAGACGTCATTTTCTTCTTTTCGTGGTTCAGTTATGAGCAATGGCAGCACTGGAAACATGGATCCGGCCTTTCCTCTCACAGATTCTTCTTCATTGAGTGGGACTCGTGGAGTAGCTGGTTCTTTGGGCTTGACAGGCTTACAAAATCTTGGGAATACATGCTTTATGAACAGTGCTATTCAGTGCCTGGCACATACACCAAAGCTTGTCGACTATTTTCTTGATGACTATAGTCACGAAATCAACCCAGACAACCCTTTGGGCATGGATGTATGTTATTATGTCATTTTGATTTTCCCCCCTTATCCCTGTGCTTGAAGGGGCTTATATTTTAACGATGATAGTAGCTTGCCTTCTTTAATTAGGTAGTTGCTCATCATCGTCGGAGAAGTATATTGTTGGTTGGATCACTTTTTCAGTCTCTTAAGTCTCCCACTTCTTGGTCAGGGTGAAGTTGCTTTAGCATTTGGGGACTTGTTAAGGAAATTATGGGCTCCTGGTGCAAGCCCGGTGGCACCGCGGATTTTCAAATCAAAACTCGCTCATTTCGCTCCTCAGTTCAGTGGCTTTAACCAGCATGACTCCCAGGTCAAAGACGTTATCTCACTTATTTAGACACTGTTGGTCACATATTTTCCTAATTTTGTGGAACCTGGAGGACATTATTTGCTAAACTTTTGTCAGTGATTGTCCGACAGGAGCTTCTTGCTTTTTTGTTAGACGGTCTCCATGAAGATCTCAATCGTGTGAAGTGCAAACCGTATGTAGAAGTGAAGGACTCGGACCGTAAGGATGAAGAAGTTGCTGATGAATACTGGCAGAATCATTTGGCACGCAATGACTCTATCATAGTTGATATATGCCAAGTGAGTACAACTTCCAATTTCCTTTGGCCCTGGAAGTAAATTGTTAGCTTTCAAAATTACTATCATAAATTGCACAGAAGCTGTTTCTTTTTGATAAAAGCATTTCCAAAAATTTTTGTCTGTTTTTCATTTTTTAAGTTTATGGTCCCAATTCTGTAAAGAATGTCCACCCTCATGTAGCATATGACCTATTATTGCCTTCGCTTATTTAGGTACTGGGAACCTCACTGATATGAAGCCCTTTCCTTATATTCCATCCTGTGTGTAGCCTCCTGTTGTATGCCTCCCATCCGAAAAAGTACCTTTTTAGATACCTTACATCCACAGTCCTCAAAAATTTTCACTTCAGAAATTCGGATCCTTCTAAACCTTGAAAGTATGATTTGACCGAGAATAGTTTACCTTTTCATGTCAAGTTTCTCTTGTCTTTGTCGGGTTGAGTTTTCTGGCGCATCTGCCATGTTTTTCTAATTTTACTTGGTTTTTCAATACGACTAACCTATTTCAGTATATCGTCTCCAACAAATACATTAATTTAATAAAAATAGCTACTGGTAAATCGAGCTTGCAAGATGCCTTATCTAACTCTAGTGCTATTCCTTACGAATATTAAAGCTTGATATTTTGACTAAATTACTGAAATATAGTTTATCAGCTAATGTGCCAAGTCGTACTTATCAGTCATTAGCTACGTGCTGCAATTTGTAATTCTTGTCACTCTCAGCTAAAGTTTATTTGTTCTTTTAATTGCAGGGCCAGTATAAATCAACACTAGTTTGCCCTGTTTGCAGTAAGGTCTCTATTACATTCGATCCGTTCATGTATCTTTCGCTTCCGCTACCTTCAACAATGATGAGGACAATGACTGTGACAATATTGAGCACTAACGGCGGTAGTGAACCATCTCCTTTTACCATAAATGTTCCCAAAAACGGGAGATGCAAGGATCTCACACAGGCATTGAGTATTTCATGTTCTTTAAGGCCCGATGAGACATTATTGGTTGCGGAGGTAAGGCATATATCATATTTTCGTCTATGTAATGTCTACGCTTGTGTCTGCAAGTAGTGACTGTATTTTATTTTGTCATGTGGTTCATTTCATTTTGAGTGGTTAACCTAGTAAATTTGTGCAGATATACAACAATCGCATTATTCGTTTCCTAGAGGATCCATTTGATTCCTTACCCTTAATTAGAGATGAGGACAGGCTTGCTGCTTACCGATTACAGAAAGACCAGCAGGAGCTCCCTTTGGTGGTGTTCACACAAGAACGAATGGAAGAGTAAGAAAATTTTTATTGTTTATCTTCACCAAGTAAATTATATTTCCCTCAAGTGAAGAGAATCTTTGTTTCAAAGGGACTATTTCATCTTATAATCAGCTTGAAGGTAACACAAAAGTAGGACAGAAATTTAGGTAATTAGGTTGCACATTCTTATGTTCGGATCATATTACACATTTACGCTAGGAGATTTATCCACATTGATGTTCCAAAAGATAATACAGGATCCAAACTTTCAAAGAGTCTACATTCCATATAGACTATTTCTTTGTTTAAAAAGGATAAATGCTAATGAAAGAGGTTTTCTTTTACTTTGTTGACATTACATTCGAATCTCAAGGCATTGACTGTCCGTGTTTTTTATGATTATCCACATGACTGAGTCATTTATAAGTTTTTGTTCTTCCCTGCCAACCTATCTAGGATCAGTTTAGGGATTTAATTCACTTGTTTTAGTCTCATATCTACAACATAATTTGTAATTGTTTTTATCATATCTCTTTACTTCAGTTGAAAGGTCTGATTAAACAGATATTTGTTTTCAGGCAATACATCTTTGGGAAGGTGACATCATCTTGGAAAACATTTGGAGTACCTCTTGTAGCAAAGTTGCATAATATTACTAATGGATTAGAGTTGAGTGAGCTGTATTTAAAATTTATTAGACCTGCCTATAGTGGCACAAGCAATGCCAATGATGAGGTTTCCGAGATGGAGGAAGCCATTAGCCCTCCGGCTCTTGATGGTGAGGTATTGAGTGATAACCAACAAAACGATTCTGGATTAGAATTTTTTCTGACAGACGAGAAGGGGACAAAGATCAAGGATTCTAAGATGGAAATGAATGAACCAATTTTAGTAACTGGGTCGACAAGGAGGATTTATGTGCTTGTTTGTTGGGGAAATAAAATGGTCGAACGTTATGATACTCGCCTTCTTTGTTCATTACCGGAGATTCCCAAATCTGGCTTTCTCGCAAAGAGACCTCAAGACGCTGATGAATCTGTTTCTCTTTATTCATGTCTCGAAGCCTTCCTAAGAGATGAGCCTCTAGGGCCAGAAGACATGTGGTCAGTAACCAAATCTTTCTTTTATCATTTTCTCGTGCTACTATGCAGTTAAGGAAACATAAAATTTGGGCTCAAGAAAAATTTGCAGTTACTAACCCTATAGTCATACTGGTCCTTAGTACAATTAGGGCACCCAACTCCAAGTTTTTCCTGATATTTCTAGGTTACTATGAAACTATGATCCACTGAAGTCACATGATGAATTATTCTTAAGCCCAAATTCTAACCCTATAGTCGTATTGGTCCTTAGTACAATTAGTACAATTTGCAGTTACTAACCCTATAGTCGTACTGGTCCTATTTCTATTGACAGATTTTCTTTTACTTCCAGTTCTAGGAAAGCCTCAGAATTTCACTCCTTTTAACCTCAGACACTGATGTCTTTGGAATGTTAGGTACTGTCCTGGCTGTCTGAAACATCGTCAAGCAAGCAAGAAATTAGATCTTTGGAGACTGCCGGAGATTCTCATTATTCACTTGAAGAGATTTTCATACAGCAGATACGTCAAGAACAAGCTGGAGACATTTGTGAACTTCCCCATTCATGATCTTGACTTGTCGACTTACATTGCCTACAATAGTGATCAGTCCTCATACAGATATGTACTGTATGCTGTAAGCAATCACTATGGAAGCATGGGAGGCGGTCATTATACAGCATTTGTCTATGTGAGTGATTATATATATTTTCTTTTCTTGTTTGTTACTTTCTCTTTTTATGCAATTAAACTAGCTAATTTCTTATCTTCTGCTCTTGTTTATAACCTTCATTATCACAATGTTCACTATGTCTATTTTCCTATCTAGTGTGAAGTGTACTAGGATCGTACTAGTGCTTCTTTCGCATGCCACTATCATTCTCTTATTTATAGAGCTCTATATTCTGGGGAGGTTACAGCTTACAACAATCTCCTTTTTCACATAAGTAGTAAAAAAAACATTTTAGCTTGTTAGTGACTTAGTAGGACGTGATTCTCTAGCTTCCTATAGGTTAAACTTGTCTTGAGGTTGTGCAAAATTTGCAGAGTCACCATCCAGTTTACGATTTTGGACAAGACTAGATTTTTCTGAGGTTCCTATAAGGCTATAAGATTAGATAATGAAGGTTGCCACCAATTTTCCAACTCTTGAACTATCTGTCTGAAATGAATAGCTGACCTAATTGGAAGGAACATCTAGTTATGGATATCCATGTATCTGTAACACTCATAAAGCTAGCGACAAGATAACTTGCTCTATTATATTTGTGTAACAACACAGTTAGTTGGAGCAGGTGCTTCGATTATGTTTAGTTCTATTAGACAACTACTAAACCTTTACTTTCTCGCAGAATTGAATTGCTTCAATGTATGAATGCTCATTTGAAATTTATAATTTTATTTATTGGAAAACAATTAACTAAGATCCTTATCTTTTTATCCTTTGCAGCATGGCGGCAACCAATGGTTTGACTTCGATGACAGTCGTGTATCTCCGATTAACGAGGACAAAATAAAGACATCGGCAGCTTATGTCTTATTCTACCGAAGAGTCCTTGATGAATAATCCCATAGAAGTAGATCTCCTCCTTTTTCATCAAAAAACAACAACATAAGATTAGATTAATTTTACAATTAAAAACAAAGATAAAGTTAAATTGTGGGTGATTCCCCTTTTCTTAATTTTTAGACATGGTACTTGAAAACAACATCTTGAGCTCCAAAATTAGCATTCTTTTGTCATCTACATTATCTGGTTTGAGTTCAAGAAGAAAGAAACAGAGGGTTGAGAACCATGAAAGAAGGATTCAAGGTCTATGATAGTGGTGAGGATGACTTTGACAACATAGTCATAATTATAGAGGCAGGTTCTTTACTTGTAAAGTGTGTTAGTTTTGGCTTTACCAAATTTCCTTTACATGTAATACCTATAAAATTGGGTACTGATTATTCTTAATTTAGGTTTCAGACGTTTAGTTCTCCATATCTTTCAGGGTTTTTCTTGCCGATCTACCGATGCTAATTTTTTCGAGTCTAGTTGGGCGTAGAAAGGTAATGAATATTGGAATATGTTTTAAGAGCTGTGCACACATGAAGGCTCAAAACCTCAAACGTTCTGTAAGCAATTCAAATGTTAGGCACATCAGAACGCCTGAAGGGTAAGAATTATA
>BEHA01002077.1:314620-325364 GCA_002897215.1 Eschscholzia californica subsp. californica | reverse complement strand
GTAATTTTAGTTGTTTTACATGCTTTGTGCTTTCATCTTGAGATCTTGAAACTAATCTTTGTATCAAAATGCATATACTTTCAACTTAAAAGATAAGTCTGTGTTTTAGAAGAAGACTTATTTTAAACTCCGAATTTATTAAGGAAATAAGCGTGTGCAAGTATTAAAACTACATGAGTAAACTACACAAATGACTTCATATTCGGATTTAAAGAAAAAGCGTACAACACCTTACATTATTTCTAGCTGAGTTCAATGCTCGAGTAAGATTTTTCAGAGAAATAATCTTATAATCCCGTATATGAAGTTGGTCGTTCATGATCGTGTAGACCCAGCTCTTGTTGGCTTGTTGGGACCATAAACCCTTGTTCCTGCAAGATAAAAAAAAAAAAAAAGAATGGAGATTATGCATGCTTGGATTCGAATGGTGTCAGAACTTCTTTGGAGACGATGAAGAAGGATTTGAAATAAAAAATGCTAGACCAGAAAACTTAATGTACGTTCATTTTTAATATCCGGCATGACCCAACTCAACCTCACGCCCAGCCAGATCCCCTCCTAAATCCTATCCTCAAGTTTTGAAAATATCAAACCGCTTTCGAGAAGAAATTAAGATAGGGATGATCTAACAATATACTTTTAGCGATCAAGAATATAATGTCAAGATCCTCTTCACTCATTGTCAATTGATTTCGAGTTGGATTACCACAAACTTAACATAGTATCAGAGCTAGGCCAACCGTTATAGGTTTAAACATCACCCGTGCTCTACGTTACTCGAAAAAAAGAAACATGTTAGGCTAAAAAAACGCCATATATGATGCATAGGTCTTCTCAACTCATTCTCAATTAATTTTAAGTTGGATGACAATGTAACATCATCAAAGGAAAGCCCTAGAAGTGATACTAACTCAGAACAAAAGATATCAATTCTTTTCATTTGCAGTTAAAGGAGTCCCAAAGATAGATTTGCACACCACGATCATCAACAGAGCATGGCACAAGTTATTTCGACAACAAACTTAATTCTAGTTTAGAGGTAGTATTAAGTGATTAATGGTATCATCAACAGAGCATGCCTAATTCTAGTTTAGAAGTTGTATTAAGTGATTAATGGTCGTCAAAATCATATCATGGAATATTGGAAAGTTAGAAGGAATGGAAGAAAAAAAGGAAACCATCTATGATCTATCCACATAGTAGCTGGAGTTAAAAGAGATTAAAGGTGTCGACTGAAAATACAAAAATAAAGAACTTTTTTGCTTGTTTACACAGAAAAATAAATAAAAAAATTAGAACAACCACCACATCAATTGAGAACTTTCTTTTGTGAAAATCCTTTGTAACTCTAGCATCTCCCATCTCTAAAATCTAATTTTCTTTCATAAAATTAGTAGTATGAATAAATAATTGAATTTCAAAGGTGATCTTTGTTTATCATTAACATGTACTCGGTATAAATCTTTACAAATGAAGAAATTAACATAACGGAAGAAACAAAAAAAATAGAAATCCTAACATAATGTAATATTACTATGAGAAATTCGTTCAAAACTCCCTACAAATTTTTTGATTTAGTGAAAAAAGATTAGCCAATTTTATTTAGTCTTCAGCTCCTCGAGTATTTCTTTTAATTTGTAAATATTTAATTGCAACGTCTTGCAACAACTTTACAATGTCTTGCAACAACTTTGCATCACTTTGTAACAACTTTGCAACGTTTTGTAATAATTTTGCAACCTCCTTGCGACAGGTTTGCTACGCCTTAGAACACCTTGCAAAAATATTGGCAAACAAAATTTCAGATATTGGATTTTTCACAAAAAAATTCAAACTTTGTGTGTTTTAACGGAAAAAATGTATAACATGTCTTCTTAACTAAAAAAAAGTTTCAAATTAGGTTGTGGGTCCAATTCCCTCTGTTACTATTTACAAATAAAAGGTAATTAATTTGGAACCAAATATTCTTCCTTCCATCTTCATTTGGTCATATGCTATAGGCACTTTCAATATTACTCCATTATTTACAATTTCAAGTTAAGTTCATTTTGTTCAATATATACAAGAAGTTTACCCCCAAAAGATATTTTTTCTTGTCTACTTTCCCTCCACTACCACAAAATCTCAACCAAAACTTCCACCACATACCACAACAAAAGTTCTACCGCACTTCCACCACCACCGCCATTGTAACTTCACCATCACTATCACTACAACCACCACCACCGTACTTCACCACCACCACTGTTGTAAACTTTGACTGGACGATGTGGTACTTTTTTTTACCATAGGTGCTACATCTATTTTTCTCATGAACGTAAATATAGTTGATTTAGTGGTGAGGAAAACTGCGCCATCATCCCGTCAAAGTCTAAGTTAGCAATTTAAGTACAAGTGACATTTTTCAGTTTTCATTTCCAGATCTTTCTCTCTTTAAATATCTCCCTAATCCTTACGATACTTTGACTGTTCCAGCGAAGGAGTAGGGTTCAAGTGAAATCCTTATCCCCCTAAACCTTAAACCTTAAAACACTCGAGGAGGATTAATCTCAGATTTTGAAAGTTCATGTGTGTTGATAAATTATAAGATATGAACTAAAATAAAGAACACAATACTTTACGTGGTTCGGTCAGAGGATCACGACCTACATTCACGGAGAAAGTCATTAATGGTTGTATTATATTATCTCCACAATCGTGGGACTGATTGGTTACAACTCGATAGACTCGATGACTCAATGTAACTCAATGATCTAAAATACATAGAGGTCACTTGTATTTATAGAGTGAGTTAGGTATCAGTTTCCTAGAACTCTATCTAAGATAAATACAAGATAACTAAATAATATCTTTTGAATCTTCATATCTCTTGGACGGTTGATATTTGATATCCTCGGATCTCGATCCTAATAGTCTAATACAGTTAAATCCTCCTCGAGGATTTTAGTTCATGGACCAAAGGTTTGAATCCTTCCATAAGAGTTTTGTCTGAAACCCTACTCTTTCGTCTAAGACGAAGGGTGTTCCGGCGAAAGAAACCTCTTCTTTTTTCGGAATAGTGAGGATAGAGGGAGAGTCTAAGTCTTACACAGATACCCGAAACTTTTCTTATTTTCCCCAAAGGGCAGCAACCCAATATTGCCCTTTCCCTAGAAAAAGAAATCAAGATAGATGGACAAATAGAGAAAGGACAAGGCAAATACCATATCTCTAAAGTTATTAGCTAGTGATCCACTATTTTTGCTGAATGGGACAAGAGCTTTCTCCTTCATCAATGGAATTTTTGTTTTCTTTTATATAATAAGGTGTGGGTCCATTATTGTGCAAGTAGAGGATGGATTCAATCACTAAATACAAAACCCCAACGAAAGTCTGAAGACCATTAAGTTTTCCATATACCTCAAGGATTAAGAAACGAAAAGGGTTATTTCCCTAATGGCCCCCTACTTTGTGACCAGCTTCCTGCCTAGCCCTTACTTTACGAGAAATGCCCATATGGCCCCCTCCCGTTATAACACCGTTACTCTCTCTCTTCCATTTCTTTTCTCTCTCCTCCAACATGTTTTCTCTCTCTGCCACCTCGTTAAAACCTGCCAACTCATCATCTTCTCCGGGAAGGTCGGCGGCCGACCAATTTCTGGCCGGCGACCTTTAAACCTAAAAAAAAAAAATTTCATCTCTCCCCTCTCTTTCTAAAAAAAAAAAAAAAATTTTTTTTTTTCACCTCCCTCTCTCTCTCTAAACTCCGGCGAAGGGGTTACCCTTCGCCGGAGGACCTTTAAGGTCTGCTCGAACAGACCTTCCAGATCTGCTCGAGCAGATCAAGGTCTGCCGGAACAGACCTTCATGGTCTGTTCCGGCAGACCTTAAAGGTCCTCCGGCGAAGGGTAACCCCCTTCGCCGGAGTTTAGAGAGAGAGAGAGGGAGGTGAAAAAAAATTTTTTTTTTTTTTAGAGAGAGAGAGGGAGGAGAGATGAAATTTTTTTTTTTTTTTTTTTAGGTTTAAAGGTCGCCGGCCGGAAATTGGTCGGCCGGCGACCTTCCCGGAGAAGATGATGAGTTGGCAGGTTTTAACGAGGTGGCAGAGAGAGAAAACATGTTGGAGGAGAGAGAAAAGAAATGGAAGAGAGAGAGAGTAACGGTGTTATAACAGGAGGGGGCCATATGAGCATTTCTCGTAAAGTAGGGGGCTAGGCAGGAAGCTGGTCACAAAGTAGGGGGCCATTAGGGAAATAACCCAAACGAAAAACATAACTTATACAACATAATAATCACAACCCACACAAAGATGTTTAACTTACATGAAATAGCACATGGGTTTGTAGTGTAGTTGGGACGTACTTAATAGTCCTTGCCTTTGAAATACTTAGAGCTTGTGTGATCACTAGGCATGAATACAGTAAGTACTTGTGCCATTTTTGGATTTGTTTCAAATGCCTAGTTCTTTGATTTGATGTATCTATACCATTTGACTGAAAATCACTATATCTTGTGTAACGATGTAATGAATCTTTACAATGTGAAAAATCATGATATATAATGCAATGAATCCCAGAGAAAAGAAAACTGCCATGATGGTTACCATTATTATCCCCAATATTACAATGTGAAAAATCTTGTGTAGGCTCTTTATGCTATTATGAATGATATGAATCTGGCACACCCTCTCACCCTTAGAGTGATGTAGAGGAGGAATTAACCAAAAATTGTAGGGTAAATGGCTTTCGAAGAAGCCTTCAAGTCCCATGGTCCTACTTTAGAGAGAGGTCGGTCTGACCAAAACAGATCACGTTGGGTTTTGGAGTTTGGGGGAATTTAGAATAGATTAAGAACTTATTTTGATATTTAATTTTTATAAAACTCGGGTAATTGTTTTCTTGGTGAAAAAGTAAAAGATTCCCTCAAACGTGACAACTCTCTTATTAACCTCAACTTTTCCGGGAAACCCTACTAGGGTTTGCTTGGTCTATAAATAATATCAAAACCAGAGTCGAAAGACTAAGAGGGATTCATCTTCTACTAAGTTTTGAGCCGAATTTCTTCGTTTCCAATATTGTCTTCTTCAGTTCAATTGAAGATGGTAGTTGTGGTAAATCCTTTGGGAATGACCAGAATTATACAATCTGTCCAAGGTTGTTCTGAAATCACATTCGAGGATATGACCTCCATACCACGACACGCAAATCCCCTTCTTGATTTTTTGAGCTATAATATTGTCATTTGTCTAAACCTATTTTTCCAACAAAAATATATGGAAGACATTAATGATGTGGAAAAAAATAAACGCGAGCAACTAAAACGGTCAACATCGAAGCTATATGTGTCAGAATAAGAAGAAACTTTGAGCGTGGTACAAAATAACGTTCCAAACCTTCGTTGTAACTAACGCCACCTCGACCTAGATTGGGGGTCAAGTTCTATCTTTTAGGCCTTCAAGATGGACTTTTAGTCGTTCTTCTTTACCAATTTTAGAAAATATATTCTTAGATTTTTTTTAGGTTTAGCAAACCCTAAAGCTATATAAAGGGGATCCATTAGTTATCTGATTCGGTTTTATTAAATAAAATTTCAGTAAATTCTTTACTTTTTGTGAATTTTTGAAGTTTTAGACATAAGTTTTAAGCTTTTCTGAGTTTTCCACTGCGTCACAGAGACAAGCCATCAACGACTCTAATACCATTATAAAAGCCATTAGTTACCAATATAGTCCCTCGTTTTTGCCACACATGAACAAACCCGTTGAATATTGCAAGGTTTTCTTCATTGCAAAGGATCCCTAAGTCCACCTAAAGGGTCTCAAAACTACTAATCTTGACCTGACACTTATCACCTAGGCTTTGGCTTCTCCTAAGCGAGGTGGGACTATCACGTATGAAATGTATATAGCTACTGCTTTTGACCCTTGTTGCCGCTTGATTTCGAGGTCCCTGTTTAGTTGATAAATAGCTTGAATATACTCCACTACGTGGATTATCTCTTCCAAAGTTAATGGTTTATTTTCTTCTCTTAAATCGAGTGTCTTTGTCTCTTTTACTCTGTCACTGATATCTTTCAGGGAATCTCCTTGAAATTGGAACAGTTCTACTGGCATAAAACTTGTTTAAGCATCTAAAGTTTATTGGTAAAAACGAAGCTGGAAGATCTGCCTGAATTTGTATGATATCCAACAGTTGTCAATCAACTCAATATACAGATGATTTATATTGTAACCAAAAGTTTTCAAGCCTAAAGAGCTTTGGAGCAAATCATTAAACTTCCATATAAGAGAAAATGGTCTGACTCAATCAGATGAACAACGTGCACGGGCAAAGAGTTCGAATAAAAGAGTCATCCCAAGTAGGAGATCCTGACACTATCATGTCTTGAGAGACTTGGAGCATTTTGACCATTAGATCCAAGTGAGTTAATTACCTTCAAGGCCATAGACCAACAAAGAGTATGTATTAATGAAGCGAGTGAACCGTTGCATTCTAGAAGTAGAAGATGAAATGGGTGATTTATCTGGGGAAAATATTATTTCATTCAAATCCCCTCTAGTAAACAAGGGAGAACAGTAGAGGGGTTCAAAGAGTGCATTTCAACTGATAGAAGCTTCCTCTTGTTGTAATGTTGGCCCATATACATTAATAGGAATTTTGTGAACCCTAATCTAAATATCCTTCCCCTTATTTAGGAAGGAAAATTTGTTAATTGAAGATGATTCAAGCTTGAACAAATTCTTATTTCAAATAGTTAATATTTCGCCTAAGGCCCCAAATGTTATGCATAATCCTATCGTTGATTTTCAGAGAAAAAAACCTTAAAAACCTAAACAAATCATGATTCATATAAATGATGTGGAATCAACCGTGAATGTAAACTACGATTACCCATACTCGAATCCAAATCTTCTAACTTTTAAAGGGATAAAAAAAAATCATTCAGCTAGAGGCATATATTATTCATGCATTAAGTTAGGGATGTAATCATGTATTTTCTTCATTCTAGATAGTACATCTGCATAGGCATAGCAAAATGAGAAAAAAAATCACCAGTAACATCATATGGCATATATAGATACATCAAATGCACTTTGGATCTTGTCTCAGTAGTAGTGCATTCATTCTGAAACTCATGATGGATACTCAATTGTGGTGAAATTTTATCATTTATTGTTTCTGTGTTAAAAGGATAAATAATGGTCGTTAGAGTAGTTTATATGACCTTTTAGAGTACGATTGTCTTCAGGACAAATAATAGTTTTTAGGATAGCATCTATCCTTGTGATGTATCTAAATTAATTAATGTATGATATATGATTGTCTATAGTAGTCATGTAAACTACTCTATAGTAGTCATGTAAACTACGTAGAGAAAATAATCTATAGTAAATGGTAACGTTTACATAGTATAAATTATTATGGAATGAAAAAAGCCATTTCTACCAAATAACCTTTTCTATATGGAACTAAAAATTATTACATCATTATATGGTGTGGATGCGTCATGAATCATGAATTGAATAAGCTCAATGACTACCATCTTAAAGATATTTTGGGTCTTAAAGGCCATATAAAGACCCTTAAGATTTTCCTATGGGGCATGAGTCTCTTTATTCCTACATCTAACTTATTTATATTCAAGTTCAACAAATTTCAGATTTCAGCTTCCATGAGAATTGAACTTGAGACCTCTAACTTGCGGAGTAGGTGTCTAACCACTACTCCAAATAACCTCTTAAAGTTCGAGAGGCTACCCAAAGTAGTTGGTAAAATTCGAAGCACATCCTTGCCTCATAAATTATATTCCACAAATATCAACCTATCAATTCACATGAATAATGCACAAAAACCATAATTCAAGAGCACATGTTATGTCACCTTCGTATGTTTATATAACAAAATAATTTATTAGACACAGATAAAGTGGCCATTTGGCGGTGTCGTACTAAATACGAATCGTAACGACATGTGTGAGATTTTAAGTAAACCATAATCCATGAGAACATGTTATGTCACCTTCCTATGTTTATCTAGAGCATAACATGACAAGTAAATAGTCACAAATAAAGTGACCATCTGGCGTGTCGTACTAAATACGACTCATAACGACAATGTTAAATAAATTGTGTCTAGCCCACATGATACGGGGCATTGTGTCAGTCATGTCGTTACATGTGTGAGATTTTAAGTTCCAATGCACGTAAAATCTACCCATTAGGCGTCCACCACCCTTTACTGGTGGTTGGACACTGCCTCTTAAGTCCATATACGTCTTGAGATCGAATCTCAATGGAAGCAGTTTGTTATCAAGATTTATCCCATGTAATTTAGGTAATAAACAAAGTAGAAGTAGGAGTAGGTGGGCTTTCGAGGCCCTTAAAATGACCTTAAGGGTCTTTATATGATTATGAAGTTCGTTGTTGTTCCTTATTTTATCTTATATGTAAAAGGATCCTTTTTGTTACACAGAGATCAATAGAGGGAATCATCTATTTATTTTATTACTACACTACTTGGCAATCATTGTATAATTTACAAGGGTGTTTCACGTAACTTTAACAAATCACTATCGGATTACTACTAGAGTTTTACCTTCAGTTCTATATTAATAGTCGCTCAATTGTAATTTTATGATAGAGCCGAAATTTATAATGCGATGGAATCATAGCTACCATTTGTAATTAAATTTTTGACATACATATTTAATGTTTTGTACAGGCTTATATGTATAATTCTATGATAAATTTGGAGGTAAAGTTTTTTATATTCAATGTGTTGTTGTTAGATGAGTTCACAGACGACAAAAAAAAATACATAAAATGGTCTCAAACTGAAAATGAGGTGCTACTTGAACTTATTGTTGAAGCCATGAATAACGGTAAAGACGATGCACTTTCATAGACGTACTATGACCAAGTTGTTATTCTGGCTCTAAATCAACAATGTAACTGTAATAAAATTAAGAAATGGAGAGCTAAGTATAAATACGTTAGAGACTTAATGGCTTTTTGTTCTGGGTTGGGTTGGGATACAATTACTGGTAAGATCACCGCCCCACAAGAAGTTTGGGAAGAATACTTCAAGGTAATTAAACATCAAATTTAGTTTAGCTAGTTGTAATAAATTTCTTAATCAAATATTTATCCACGTAGTTTATTGCAGAAACACCCTAATACTAAAGATCACCGGAATGAAAAATATCTAGAATATTACGATTGGTGCACTATATTTCAAGAGTCTTTAGTTGTTGGAGGTAATGCTTGTGAAACATCAGTCGACGGGTTACATGAGATTGATGTCGACTTGGACCTGTCTCCCGACAGGACTAACTATGACCAACCTTACGAGCCTCCAACTGCAGAGGAGGATACTTGTAGATCAAACCAACCTGGTAGGAACAAATTACATGTCCAACGGAAACGATCAAGGACACAATATGATGATGTTGGTGAAAGTATGGTTTCGAGCATTGAAGAACTTGTTCAAACTACAAAGAGTGCAAACGATTAGTGTAAAGCATTTTATGAGATTCCTGATTTGGACTACTCAATGAAAATGAAAGGAGCAAAACTTTTAAAATCATCGGAGTAGAAAATGATGTCTGTCATGATGGATCAAGAAGAGCATAAAAATTGGATACTATCTGAACTTGATAAATGAGACTTTGGAGTTTAGGATTTAGGATTAATTTCGTTTGTTTTTTTATGCTTCAAAAACTTTATATTCTGTTTATTTTCTGTTACTGCAACAACACTACCAATTTATTGAGACTACCTACTTTATGTTTTTTTGTTTTGTTTTTATATATTAATCAATCTTAAAAGTGTTATGTCATATATTTTTAACGTATTTTATTTATATCCTTATTTATTAGGATTTATCAAATGGATTACGAAGATGATGTTGAAGAGGAGGAACACGTGGAAAAAAATAATAGCAGTGATGACATTATTTTCTGTACAATTGCATTCTCTTGCAATTACTATCTACATGTACGTATACCTAATGTTCAAAGAAAGTCAGTCATTAGTAAAACATTCCTTTATATCTAACAAAAATTAAGTGATTCTCCTGATGAGTTTCGTTTGACTTATAGGATGTATCCAGATCCATTCCTCAAGTTATGTCGAATTTTATAAGGAAAGTTTTTGTTAATGGATACTCGTTATGTTACTGTGGAGGAGATGATTGGGATGTTTCTTTTAACAATTGGTCAAAATAATAGTTATTCAGTAACTCGAGAAAGATTTGATAGTTCTAAATTTTGTACAAGCATAAATTTCAACAAAGTATTGAAGGCGTTGATGTTATTAGCTCCGAAATTAATGGCAAAAATTCCCACAACCACTTCAATGAAGATCCTAACAGATAACCGCTTCAATCCCTACTTTCTGGTAATGAAAAAAATATTTTTGACTAAAGTTAATTAAATTTTATATTTTACTCTTAATTCAACTTTATAACTCATGTTATGTTTGCAACATAAGACTGTGCGGGAGCGATTGATGACACATATATTCCGGCTATGGTACCAATAAAAAATTCAATTCCATATCGTAATAGAAAAGGAATTATATCATAAAATGTTTTGTCGGCATGCACCTTTGATTGAAATTTATTTATGTTTGTTGTTGATGGGAAGGATCAATAAATGATGCAAGAGTACTAAAAGATAATTTAGACAGAAACAATGGATTTAAAGTGCAGCGTTGTAAGGTAATTGTCTTATCAAAATTCATTTTAATATATTTTGATGATATATG
>BEHA01002077.1:254659-266666 GCA_002897215.1 Eschscholzia californica subsp. californica | reverse complement strand
AGAAACATATCTTGCTTATTACGTAAATTTTCATGTGTTGTTCCTCCAGAAGAAAGCTCTCCAACTTTTCTCCCTTCCCCAATTTATTTCTCAACCTAGTAAGTGGCTTTTCCATGTTCAACAAAAAAAAGTGGCTTTTCCATGTAATTTTGGACAACTCACAAAATTAATAACTTGTAAATTAGAGCCATCTACATCATTGAAAAATAAAAGATCCTTAACTAAAATTCCCTAGACCTTGTAAATGGTGTATTAAGGAAGGAAACAATGTCTTATCTATAAGACTACTATAAAAACTAACCCGAAAATTTGATCAAAATCACCTTGGAAATAAATACCCTTCTCTTCTATTTTGCCCCAAAAATACCAGAGTCTTACAAAACCCTCCTATTTTACCCCCCCAACCAAAACACAGAAGAAAAGGAAATCGGAATCGATCAAGGGTTTGGTTTCTGAGAAAACAAGGGTTTGGGTTTTTAATCGATTAAATTTCTCAGCCTAATGTTGGGATTTTGATCAGAAATTGATTTACTCTAGAGCTAAGAACAATGGTGAGTTATTATTACCTTTTCTTTGTTTTTCTTCTGTATTACTACTTGATTGTTCTTTCTAATAGAATTTTGTTTTGTTTATCATTTGAAGTCGCAGTCTGATATCCGGAAGTGGTTTATGAAACAACACGATAAGAATGGAAATGCATCAAAACCTACTAAACCAACTGCTGCTGTTCCACCACCTGAAAAGCCTGTTTTAGTTATCTCATCACAATCAAAGAAACCAGTAAGAATCCCCATTTTGATTTTGTCTAGTTCAAATTTAACTTTTTGGGTTTTTGTTATAACTGAAGAAAGCATTTTTAATCTAATATATATAGTTGTTGACCTTTAAAATCTTAGGAAAATTAGTACTTGTGGATTTGTTAACGAAATCATGAAGATTAAGTGAAAGATTGATAATTTAGTTCTGGGTTTTAAATAGAAAGGGAATGAGAAGTATGAACTGTTATTTGTTTTGTTTGGGTAGGTAAATGAAGTTGAAGAAAGCTCGGGACGGAGGAAAACTAGTAAATACTTCGCTAAAGATGCGGAAAAGCCAAAGGATGAAAAAGAGATTGAGAAAATACCGGCTAAAAGAAAAGCTGACGTAAGTAGGATGGAAATCAACGATGATGTGAAACCTCCACTGGCAAAGAAGCTTCACAAGGTTGAAGACGAGGATGATGATGATGATGCCTTTGTGATGCCGAAATCAAGGAAAAATAGTGATGTGGCTAGTCCAGCCAAGAAATTGAAGAATGCCGCTGGTAAAGGAGTTAAGAAATCTGTAAAAGCTGAAGAGAATGATGATGACGGTGTTGATGATGAAGTGGGCGGTAGTTCTCTTAAACCTGCTGGAAGGGGAGGTGGTGGAAGAGGATCTGCTGCGGCACCAGCTGGTGGGAGAGGGAGAGGAAGAGGCGGTGGAAGAGGTGGGTTCATGAATTTTGGTGAGAGAAAAGATCCTCCGCATAAAGGAGAAAAGGTAAGAACCGTAAGAATGGTGTTCGTTGATTCAGAAACTGGAACAGTGTTTTGGGTTTGAACTTCCATCTACGATGTAATTTTTGTCCCCAGCATCCTCACACTGAACCATTCTTCTCGTGTTTCAGGAAGTCCCAGAGGGTTCCCCTGATTGTTTAACTGGTCTGACTTTTGTTATAAGTGGAACCCTTGACAGGTATTTCTTCTTCATCTTAACTTTTGTGTATCCATCCTTTTAGTCTAAATGGGCGTGATGACGTTCTGATGCCATCTTGCTCCCTATTATCTGATATGTTGTATTGTAAGGGTAGCACAAACCACCATATCTGAAAACATCTTTTTTTACGTGGATCAATGACCTAATATCTATATAGAGCTTTTAATGTTACTGATTTCCTGCATGGAGATCATTACAAAAAATATTTCGTCTTTATAAATAGAATGTAGGAGGACCTTGTGGCTCATTTCAGGCTCAACAATCTTAGACAAGCAAAAGTTGAATTTGATGATGGTTGAGACTTGTCGATTTATTAATACAAATATAAATTGCCTCTCTATCTTTATATTAGGCGGTGTAATTGTAATTTCCTTATCTGCCATTTTGCCTGCTTTTTTATCCAATTCTTGCTTATCAGTTGTAATTAGCTAACTGTTTTTGTAATATCAGCATATGCTTATTAACCATTTGTATCTTCTAGCCTGGAACGGGAAGAAGCAGAAGATTTGATAAAGCGGCATGGTGGTCGAGTTACTGGATCTGTCAGTAAAAAAACTGTGAGCTCTGCAACTCTATGGGGCTTGTCTAATTCCAGTTCAATATATCTGGTTCTGATTGGCAGTTTGGCACTCTCTTTCTGCAGAATTATCTTCTTGCTGATGAAGACATTGGAGGACGGAAATCTGACAAAGCCAAAGAACTGGGGTTTGTCGTCGCTTGTTTCCCCAATATGTCGTTTGTAATGTTTTTCCTTTTAAGCATTTCCTGTATTTCTGTTTCTGTGTAGAACTTCCTTTCTGACTGAGGATGGGTTGTTTGATTTGATACGTAAATCAAAACCCACAAAAGCATCTCCACAAGAACCAAAGAGCAAAGTTGCAGAGAAGGTTGCTATCTCGCAGCCGAAAGGAAGCCCTCTAAAAATAGTAAGAGGTATATTCAGACAGCTCAAAGCTCAGTTGGTTATTGATCATAAGTTGAGTTACATAACTTATATTAGTCATTAATTTAAAAAACATTGTCACGTCAGTCGTGTTAAATCAAATGTAAGATGTATTACATGTTCTGAGTGCTTATACTTGCACATCTGCGATTTCTTGTCTAGGCGCCATTTTTCTATCTACGAAACCAGTTATCTTTTGGACTTTAGATATTAGTACAGTGGTTGCAATAATTTTTGCAGGGAATCACACATGCTTCAAACCTGTCAAGAGACAAAGTTCGGGAGAAGCATTTCCCAAATCTCAACCAAAATAAAGAACCACATCCAAAAAGTTGTATCAAGTAATTGCATTGAGATGATCCGCTTCCTGATTTTGGTGTGGACGATTTCATACCGTGAACATTGTTCTCAAGAAAATTCATAAAAACTTCTAGTCACTGATTTCACTCAAAAGTTGGTTGAAGTTTGAAGCTTTTGAACCCATGTGTTTGACCGTTTATTCAACAATCTTCTTAGGAGGTAGAACAATGTGATCTTTTAAAAATGATCTATACATGTTGAAGAAATCACCAGGAATCAATGCTGGACATCTCCATGTTGGTCCTACAAAAGTTATTTCAATTTTTTCTGCCTCAATTATACACAGTTAAATGATTGCTCACTTTTCATATTTATGCAAGTTATTGAAGTTCTAACTAATGATTGGAATAGCATCACCACTTCACCAGTTCAATTTTTCTACTGCGATGTTCTGATGACTTGCCTTAGGATTCTTTGCCTTAGTATCATGATTTAGTTACATATGTTTGGCTTTGCCTGTTTTTTTTATTCATTGGGCTTCTCTAGGCAGTGAAAAAGTATCTTCTTTGGAGAAGAGAACTCCTCCAAAAGCTTTGAACTCTGGTGTTTCTGCTGCTAAGCCAAAAAACCAAAGTACTGGTTTGACGTGGACAGAAAAGTACAAACCAAAGGTTCCAAATGACATCTTGGGCAACCAATCACTTGTATGTCTCTTTCTTCTAATAAATGCACAATATATCAATATATATCCCTTTTTCTTCCCTCTTATTTACTCAACGGCCTCCATTTGTCTTCCGATTTTGTTATATGAAGCATTGTTCTTAAGTTCCTCTTCTGTGTTGTACCACTTGTAGATTAAGCAACTTCATGACTGGTTGACGCATTGGAATGATCAATTTTTACATACTAGCCAGAAGGGAAAAGGGAAAAAGCAGAACGATTCTGCAGCTAAAAAAGCTGTTCTGATAAGTGGATCACCTGGCATTGGAAAGAGTACATCAGCGAAGTTGGTTAGCAAGATGCTTGGATTCGAGGGCATAGAGGTTCAGCATTTTATTGTTTATTAACTCTCCATTTCACGATAGTTTATATTTCATCACCCAGATCTTGCATGTTAAATGACGCTTCCACCTTTGGAGCTTACCATTGCCATATTCTGTCCTATTTCTGTTTTCAAGGTCAATGCTAGTGACAGTCGTGGAAAAGCTGATTCTAAAATTATCAAAGGAATTGGAGGAAGCACATCAAACTCCATAAAAGAACTTGTCAGCAATGAATCTTTGAACGTTAACATGGCTCGGTTGGACTTGCTTACTGTAATTCCATATATTTTTCTTGAAAACACATGTTATCATCGTCTCATTCTTGTTTTAATTGAATTGGTAGGTCAAAGCATCAAAAGACAGTTCTGATTATGGACGAAGTTGATGGTATGTCTGCTGGAGATAGAGGTGGAGTGGCTGACCTAATTGCTAGCATTAAGATGTCCAAAATTCCCATCATTTGTATCTGCAATGATCGCTACAGTCAGAAACTGAAGAGTCTTCTCAACTACTGTTTGCTTCTTAACTACAGGAAACCAACAAAACAACAGGTCCTTCCACATTTGTACTCCTCTAGAAGCATTTAGTCATTAGCATATTTGGAGATACGCCATCTCTATGGTTGTCACTCATGGATCCCACTCTTGTTACTTCGTATCAATAATCATGCAATAGTTAATATATATCTTAGATGATTAGATCAAAACACTATACCTTAGAAACAGAACAAAAGTTCAGTATAAATCTTTTCTTTTTGAAAGAGGGAACTCGAAAATAGTTCAGGTCGTAATAGAGCTTGTGCGGTTTTAGTAAAATCTCTTAACCGAGCTTTCAAACTTAGGACCGTGGTTCTATATGCATCTTCTGAGTTTCGATGCGGAGTTGCCATGTATTTTAGAGTACAGCTTTGTGATAGACTGATAGTGTGTTGTTTTACATCGTTTTTTGCTCAGTCATCTGATCTTACTTTTCTGTCACTGTGTAATGTTCTAAAGGGAATCTTGAGCAAGGCTCATGCGAACCTGCCACCACTTTATTTGTTCTGAAATGTGCTTTTGCTAAAACTTGTGTTCTCTGTGTCTTCTTGCTTGGAATCTATATTATGTTATGACAAATTTTCTTCCGAAGTTCTGAGTGACGGTTAAAATGCGGGATTTGTGACATGTAGTCTATTTTTTGTACCTGATAGATGGCCAAAAGGTTGATGCAAGTTGCTACTGCCGAAGGTCTCCAAGTTAATGAGGTAAATAGTCTTATTGAAATTATAATTTCCGATCATTATAAAGTTTAGCCATGTAATCATATTTTCTTTTCTTATTTTTCTATTTGTTTGTCGAGTACTTCCATCATACTAATGATCAACTCTGGTTGTTTCTATATTATTGTGACATTCATAGATTGCTCTTGAGGAACTGGCAGACAGGGTTAATGGAGATATGCGTATGGCATTAAATCAGTTGCAGTATATGAGCCTTTCAAAGTCAGTTATCAACTATGATGACATAAGGCAACGCCTTCTGAGTAGCGCGAAGGATGAAGATATTTCACCTTTCACTGCTGTTGACAAGTATGTTCTTTTTTTCTTCATTTTTTTTTCTTTTCTGTTGGGTACTGAATTACTGTTTCCTGCTGCCTCTCTTAGTTTTGGACTCTATTATTGCTCACATTATTCCAAGAAGTTCAATTCTAATGTTATATTTATTATAACGATCCACAACTCTCTGCAGTATTGAAGTAACCGTACGTTATTTATGAATCTGTCGACATTCTAACATTTCTTGCCTTTTATGTAGGTTGTTCGGTTTTAATGGTGGAAAGTTGAGGATGGATGAGAGAGTGGACTTGTGCATGAGCGACCCTGACCTTGTTCCTCTTCTTATTCAGGTTTTCCTTTTGGGTCTATGTGCGTAGTTTTAGCTCTCAACGTTGGTCTGGTATTGACTTAAGTTCATTTAGCTTCTAAAATCTAGAAAGTATCGGCATTAGGTTTCCCATACTCTGGATACCTCCTGTTCTGTCTTTTTTTTGTTAACCATTAGGTTTTCTGAAGAAAAAAAATCCTTTTCAAGTTATAGACGAATATCTGTACTGCTTTGGCCTATCTCTTGCTTACCATGATTGGCATTCATAAAGTAACCCGTGACCTTCTTAGTCAAGGAAGTATGCTTGTTAACTGTTCCAAGTTTCAACATCAAAACTTGTTAGTTGTCACATTTCAAGTTCAAAGGACGAGTTAGTAGTGTTCTTATAAAGTTATATTATGGGTTTTAATGTTGTTATCTGTTTGGAGTTTCATTAACTGATGAGAAAGCACTGATATCGAGCTCTGCTATTTCCCAAGATACATCATATATTCTGTTTGTCACTTATTGATTTAAAAAATTTCTTACTGTTACATAATATTAGGAGAATTACATCAACTATCGTCCAAGTTCTGGCGGTAAGGATGAGAATGGAATCAAAAGATTGAACATGATTGCCCGCGCTGCAGACTCTATTGGGACTGGAGATATTGTAAATGTACAGATACGTAGATATCAACAGTGGCAACTTTCTCAAACTGGGACCCTCGCATCTTGTATAATTCCGTATGTTGTCTGAATTCAGTAATTAAGAACGTTATGTTCTAATGAGCTTTCAGTTCGCCTTTCGCAAGTGGCCACTAATTTCTTTTTGTTTTCATCAGTGCTGCTTTATTACATGGGCAAAGGGAGACCCTTGAACAGGTATTACTTTCAAATTGTTTGCACATTTTGAAGAGTTCTTCGTGATGAATTGCATGTGTGGTTGTAGGCAGACCTATTTTGTTATTTAGTAAAAGGAGAAAACGTATGAAAGGTTAATAACCAAAGCTTTAGATTGGAAAGAAACAAACTTACTATGTGGATAGTTAGAGGGATTCGCACTACCAAATACAACCTCAGCAGAAGTTATTCTTCAAGTCACTCTGCCATCAGAGGACAGAATCGTGGAAATCCAGTTTCTGCAACTTAATAATCTGCCAATCATGTGACCTATTGGTGGTCATTGAGTTATGCTTTATTTGAGTCTCTTTATAATCTTATACTGATCATTGATATCTGTTTTTGTAGGGTGAACGCAACTTTAATAGATTTGGAGGGTGGCTTGGGAAGAACTCAACAATGGGCAAGAACACGAGGCTTTTGGAGGATCTACATGTCCATCTTCTGGCTTCTCGAGAATCAATTTCTAACAGGTCCGCTGTTAGTCCATGGATAAATCTATTTGCCTTCAAATTCAATTAAATTTGTTTATTTCAGAACATTAAGATCGTTATGTGTAGTAATGTTTACCTATTCAATGTACACCCATGGTTGGAATTTCTGCATTCCGTTTCCCAAAGACGTTTAGATAATTCTAGGCGATAATAAGATTAGGAAACCACACTCAGTGCCTTTTACCCTGGCGTGAACTATCTTTGAGTTCTTATTGAAAAGCAAACTTGTGTGGATAAAGATGACCCTCACTTGTCATTTTCCAAAGACAGGTGATCTAACTGCATGGATGAAAATTAGAACCTCTGTTCCTCATTTGTTTATGATTTTGTTTTTTAGTCATTCTCCTCACAAGATGCTTAATTGAACTTTCTCTTGCAGGGAAACATTGCGTGTAGATTACCTATCTCTTATTCGGAAGCAACTAACTGAACCACTTCGGGTGCTACCTAAGGTTCGGTGATATCACATATCTTTCAAAATGTAGAACAGCTTTGACAAGCTAGTAGATATGGTAATCTCTGTGCGTTTTCTTTTGAATAAATTATCAGGATGAGGCAGTTCAGAAGGTTGTGGAATTCATGGATGCTTACTCTATAAGTCAGGAGGACTATGACACAATCATGGAGTTATCAAAATTCCAGGTGTCTTTACTTGTCTTTATAGAGATAGATTTGGCACCCCCAGTGAATATATCGAGTTTTCTTGTCCTATCATTTCAAATTGGTTGATGACTCAAATGGGGTCTAGAAAATACGGCTCAGTAGATTTTGTTATGTTCTCAAATTGCCAACTATTTCATGTTCTATTTACATCAGAAACACCCAAATCCACTAGAGGGCATACCACCAGCAGTAAAAGCTGCGCTCACGAAGGCATACAAACAAGGGAGCAGTTCACGTGTGATACGAGCAGCAGATTTAATAGCGCTTCCAGGAATTAAAAAGGCCCCAAAGAAACGGGTAGCAGCAATGTTGGAGCCAGTTGACGAGGGCTTGACAGAGGAAATTGGTGAAGCGCTAGCTGAAAGTGAAGAAGAGAACTCTTCAGACACAGAAATAGGTAAGTCATCTCTATGTAAATATTAGTCTCTACTCTAGAAATCCGAAGGTGGAAGCTCTTCAGCTATGAACTTTTCCAGCTGAACTCTAGTCATTGCACCCTATCCCTATGTGATAAAACTATGGGATCTTGGGTTTCCTTGAATAGCTTTGCTCCTCTTGTATCTAGAAGTTTTATATTTGTTGTTATCACCTACCATTTTTTCTCAAAGAACAACATGAGATTAGCTTGGGTTCTTTTTTGAATGATCCCGTCAATTTGCACTATGTACATTAACTTCTTGATTCATAGATGAATCCGCTGCTTTATAGTACACTAGTTGATGCTTTGTGGGTATTTTTTTGAAGTGGTATTTCTTCTTGATCCATCTGACAGAAGTTCATTTATTTTCTTTTCCATTTTTAGATGGATCTGAGAAGAAGCTGGAACTGGATCTCCAGAGTAATAGCAAGAAAGGTGGGGAGAACGAACATTCTCATATAGTCACATATATTCATGGGAACTGGCGAACGATCTTAATAGATTTTAAATGCTGTGTTTTCTTTAATTTTTTCTTTTGGTTTTCACCATAATATCACTTGCTTTTCCGGACATCTTACTGATCTGTTTGTGTCAAAAAAATCTAATAGGAATTCAAGTGCAACTTGACTTGAAAAACAAGGGCAATTCAAGTGCAAAGAAAACTCCGGCTGCAAAATCCAAAGCCGCTTCTGCTTCTGCCGAAAAGAAAGGAGGTCGGAGTACAGGTGGTTCCGCTGCTTCTGCTGCCAAGAGAAAGAGGTGAGGGAAGGTATCGTAATGAGGAAGTATTTTGGTAACTCAATGCTGTTAAGATCAGCCGACTACCTCAATTACTGGTAACAGTTAGTTGAATAGGAGTACGCTCAGTCGTCTCTTTTTCCCGCTTCTGTTACTTTCGGTTTTAGCAGGCTGAGTTCAAAGTTTTATGCTTATGTTTTTTTCTATACATATGTGTTCGTCAAGCCTCTTTTTGTTGTGAACTGGTAAGCAACCATCTTTGCTTTTAATACGTTTGGATCAAAGTTTTTGAGAGAAAATAGTTTCCATGGTGTAAAGTTTTATGATCCATACGGTCGTAAGTTTTCAAAAACTCATAAAAGTTTGACAGTTGAAGAAGAGAATCATGCCAACTTGGGGATTGGAGGTTGTTTGATTAATTTCCTCTCCGTCCTCTCCTTTGCTTACTCGTCGGGTTAGGTTTGAAAGGATCTTTGGCAAGTCAGACTTTCCATTTCGAGTTACCTTTAACCAATTTTTTGAAGTATTTCTTCTTCCTGTCACCACTACCTTCATCATTATTCTCATTCTCAAGCTTCGATCTAAAGCAGAGAACATTAGCTTCAATTTGAAGAGCATTAAGGCATGAGCTTCAAATAGAAGCTTTTTTTGAGCTTCAACAGAAGCTTCAATATATATATGTAGTGAAAGAGATCTAAATTTTTGGTTGAAAATAGCGTGAAGCTGGCAGGGTTTTTCTCGTTACTTTTAGGTGTTGTCGAACCATCTCCGCATTCGTCTCGGGGTTTGAGTACTCCACATTATAATCTTAGAGCATCTCCAATGAAAAACTCGATCGTATAAAGTCGAAGTTGCCACATGAATTTTGGAGTTTTTCTTAAAAAAAAAAAACATCTCCAATGCAAATTCAATTAAGATCTCAAAGATGAAGTGTCGAGGGTAGGGGTGGGATTTTGGCCCGAAAACTCGGAACCCGCCACGACCGTCCGAGTTTGTACCCGACCGATCGAAAGAGCTTAAGGGGACAGAGGCGGGCATAGGTCCTTACCCGGTGATCCGACCGAGTCCGCGCGTTATATGGTCTGTCCAATCGAACCCGTCCGTTTATCCTACTCGTTATACCCGTTCTCCTATACGATTGATTTCAAGCCTTTAGATTTGTTTGGTTAGCTACAACCGTTAGATTTCAAGAGTAAAAATACGTAATCCTAGAAATCACTTTTCTTGATCTTGTCTTTGCCTCTCTACTTTTCTAGTCTCTCTTTCCTACAAAATCTCAATATCTCATTAGTAACCCTGGATTCTGGAATCACAATACACCGATCGTAATCCATGAGAAGAAGAATTGAAACGATCGTAATCCATGAGAAATTTCAACGATTATCTTTTAATTTTGTATTTATTTACTTTTTGGAATTGTAAAGTAGAAGTCTAGAACGTTGTATTTAGCTACTAAGCAGTTTTAATCTCGAACGAAAATTTCTTTATTTGTTCATTAGTGACCGGTGCACGACTGAGCGATATTCGGTTTGCCCGACTATCAAAACGGTCAGGATGGGGACTTTGTTAAATGTCCGCCCGTTTTGTCCGAGTGGACACTTAGGACTTGTGCCTATTCTGCCAGGACCGATTGAGTTAGTGTCCGTTTTTCGCCCGTCCGAACCGATTCCCACCCTAGTCGAGGGTGGAATAGAGTTATCTCAAGAGAACACTCTATTTCTAGAGTGTCTTTTTGAGATAACTCTAGAAATCAAATTCATCAATATTTAAATGTTAACCAATAGAAATAAAGTTATCATATATTTTTCAAAATAACTAATTATTTTGTACAAAAATACTATGTCATGTAAGTAAAGAAAACAAATTTAGAGTTTGCATTGAAGACTTACAAGAATTTGAGGTAACTATTTTCGCCACCTAAGAGCATCTCCAATGCAAAACTCAAAAGAAACTCTAAAAATCCTATGTGTCGAGATTCAAATGTCAATCTCTAATTTTTCTCTTTCTTATTTGTCAAGATCGAGATCCTCTGTTCGAAGGACTTCTCCAATGCAACTCTCTAAAACTCCAAAAATTGGTTTTGTGACATTTTTTTTCATTAAAATATATGAAAATGTTGAGTTGCCACTTAGAGATGAATTGAGTTTTGCATTGGAGATGAATTTTAATATAAAAACTCTAAAAGTCCTACGTGACACTCCGAGTTTCTAAGATTGAGATTTGCATTGGAGATGCTCTAAAAATAAGAATCTCAATTGGAACTCGACAAACAGGACGAATAGAGATTTTTTTGAGTTTTACATTGGAGATGCTGTAAAATATAAAATTATTTTGTTAATTCATTATTGACCTTCAGTAATTCCATCTCTAGCAACTATTTTCACCACTTTCCCTAACCGGAAACGAGAATATAAACACAGAATTAGTCATTCATTTTTTCCCATTCTGTTAATCTTAAAGCATCTCCACATTTTTTTACCATTTCTAAATATGAACGACTCAAGCTGCGACCTCCCTTGTTTATTTCACCATAAACACTAGTTGAATCCATAGCAAACTCAGTGTTGACAAAACTATATATCACAAAAAATGTTTTAGTTTTTTTTTTTGTTGAACAAAAAAAAAAATGTTTTAGTTGGTAAGAGAATAATAATCCAGAGAACAAATGAATCATTTAAATTTTTATTTTTATTTATTTGCTCACAATTTTCCATGTTCTCTTCTTTTATTTCCTTTAACCATCCATCAGTATGAGGGTGAGAGACATATGGACCACCCTCCATCTTCAACCACATTTATATCTTAATTATTACACTCCACCTCACCCACCCCTTCATGAGCCCCCATTACAAATTTCTCAAAAATAATATAAAAAAAAATGAAAAAGATAAAAAAAATCTATTTACTTAATATTTTCTGTGCCTGCC
>BEHA01002077.1:223909-237023 GCA_002897215.1 Eschscholzia californica subsp. californica | reverse complement strand
GTTTTCATCCATAGCTGAAGCCTACCAAAACCAACCCAAATTAATCAGTAAATAGCCAATTTTTCGCATTTTCAATCTTTCAAAGCCAACAACTTTCAGAAAATTCAGTTTTCCTGGTCAATAAATCAAACTCCACCATTTTCTACAGCCTTCATCATTTCATAAGAAAAAAATCTCCTTTCACAAGTTAAGTTTCATCAACTAGTAAAGTCAACTCCTCTACAGAAATATTGAACAATTCAAAGACGAAATTTAACATTAAATATCGGAGAAGTTGAAATCAAAATCCAGGACCACGAAAGGAACAATCTTTGGAAGAAACATTTCACAAAAAACACACTTTTGAGTCTTGGACGAACTGAATTAAACTGAATCAACATGGATCTAATCAAAGCTAACAATCTAAATACAAATTACAGAGAAATAAATGATGATCGAAGTTTAGTTTCTGTTCGATTTTAGAGATTAAAAGTTCGGCGCTTACCTCCATGAGAATTGGTCCGAGATAAACTACAGGAATCGAGAAATCGCCGTTGAATTTCGAAATGGAGATTCAGTTCATGGATCTATGATCTTGAAATCCATTGCCGACATCGAGAGAGAGAGAGAGTGTGTTTAGAGAGAGAAAGAAAACCCTAGATTTCAGAGAAAATGGAGAAAGATAGAGAGAGAGAGTAACGTTGAGATGAGAACACGTCCTTTGCTCTGTTTTGTCCGAAACTGATAAGAGTGATTGATTGATAATCTGCTCTTTTAGAACATTTTCTTCCCCCACTTCACATCATCTACTTGTGATCACATACATCACAGTCTAAATGATTTATCTTACTGCCTATTTGTGTGATGGACAAGTGTCCTATTTGAACATTTATCTCCCTTGACTGAGGTGGTTGACGTGAATCAGTCAAATCAGGAAGCTGACCATATTAAACGGTAGTAATCACTAGTTGAAACGTAGATCACACGATTAATGATAAGTGGACCAATTGTTTAAAAGGAGAGTGTCCTGCTAAAGGCAGGCGGCCAAATTGTTATTTGCACCCAAGAGGAGTCTGACTTTAGTCCATCTCCCATTAACCCCAAACACCGGGTATAAAGGACATAGATTGATCCATGGGTGAATTAGTGAACCCCCACCTTTTCATAATTTACATTACTAAAGCCCCCACCTTTTCATAATACACATTACTGAAACCCCACCTTTTTTTTAATGAAAAGATGGGGGTTTCAGTAAGTGTATTATGAAAAGGTGAGGGTTTTAGTAATTATTAATTAGAGATCGGGTTTCAGTAATGTGTATTATGAAAAAGGTGGGAGTTTCAGTAATTCTCCCTCGATCCATCCAAAAGTCAAAGCAAAGGCTCATACTGGGACTATGGTCTTAGACTGGTTTGAGTCTGGGACCCGTCCGAGGAAATTTCAAATTTTATTATTTTTAACTACCGCCAACACTTCAATCACAAAAATAAAATAACACGATTCTTGTCCAGAATCAAAGTTGTTTTTTTTTTTATCAAAGTTATTCCCATGATGATTGTACTCTATTTTTCTCTTAAAATAAGATCATTTCTCTCTCTGACTCCTCGTTGTATATCGATGATGATGGGTTTGAAAACAAAATTGTTTCCTTGATGGTGTGATTGATGATACGAAGAAGAAGAGACAAAGAAGAAGGAAAAGAAGAGACGAAGAAGGGAAAAGGATTAGAGCAGTAAAGGGACAACGTGGTTCGGGTGCTTGCCCCAGTAGACACCCAACCCGTACTGGGTGTTAATAGACACCTGATGTGAATAGTAATTCCTCCCCGTTCTTTTAGAGCAATTTTTGGGTGCCTCCAGTCGGACACAAATGGGAGCCCGGGAGCCCCACCGCGAGGTCAACCCTGGGGCTCCCGAGTTGGAGCAACCAAAGGGTGGGCTGGGGCTAGGGTCGGGAAAACGGTCTAAAAATCCGAAATCTGGTCCTAACCGCCTGATCCGAGGCAACCCGAAGATCGAACTAGATCCGGCGCGGGTGTACCCGGCCCGAATTTTCGGGGGGGGGGGCGGTATTCTGGTAGGGGGCTTACCTGAGTACCGACCCAGAAAGACCGCTAGAAATTCAACCCCGACCCGGCCGACCGAATCATGTCCGAAACCCGCCCGACCGAATCATGCCTGAAACCTGCCCGTACCCAAACTATACCCGCGACCCATCCCGGTACCCGCTACCCATCCCGGTACCCGCAACCCAATCCTCTAATGTCTAATCACTTTATGATCCAACGACTGAGCATCAACAGTCGTTGGATCATAATATCTTGCCTATAAATACCTCTCAATTCTTTAACCTAAACCTAAAAACGGCCTCCTCTCCTCACCGACTTCAGTCACTGCCTCCCTCATCTCCCTCACGGCCTCACCCTCACAGACTTCACAGCTCCCCATCTTCCTCAAACCTAAAAGACCAAAACCTAATAGGCTAAAAGCTAAAAGAATAAAACCTAAACGAATAAAACCTAAACGAATAAAACCTAAAAGATTAAAACCTAAAACTTAAACTATGTTGTTTTAGACCTAAAATAGAAGGATCAACATCACGTTATGATATTGGATCATTTCGACGGAAACGACTCCTTCTCGGCTTCTTTAAAGCAAAATGGTTAGTAAACCAAATCTCTGTCTTAGATTAGATGTATTTATAGATGTGAATCATTTATGATGTTAAATTTATTTTTTTGTTTTGTTACATACGATCACCGATCGAAGCAGATGTGATGTTAATGTAATTTTTTTTTTTTTAAATATGAGATGGTTATAGATCAGAGAAGTTAATCATGTGATGATACTAATTTTTTTTTTATTACATATGATCATCGAAACAGATTACATATGTGATGTAACTGTCCACCACCCTTTGGTGTAACGGATGGACACCCCTCTTAAGACCATGAGGTCGTGGGATCGAGTCTCGGTGGAAGCAGTTGCCATCAAGATTTATCCTATGTAATTTAGGCTATGAATAATGTAATAATTTGTCGGGCTTTAGGCCTCTTCGTTGTCGGGCTTTAGGCCTCTTTCATTCTCAGTTTAAAGTAGGCGGTTATCGTGCTCATTACATCTCCATGATGCATCAATGCCTTGTAACGACTAACGTAGACCGTAGTCGAATTCTCAAAAAAAAAAAAAATATGTGATGTAACTTTTTGTGTAGAGATTATATATATAATGGATGAAATTTAGTTTATTTATTGATATTTTTTAGTTATGTTTTTTCAATATAATATTTTTATTGAAGAAACCCGAAACCCGACACGCCCGAGTCCGTTAAAGCCCGAACGGGCACTCGGGCATAATCGGGTCGCGGGCTCTCACATGCTCATATTTACCCGCCCGAATCTGTCCGATATCCCGATCGGGTGACTTGCTCTCCCGCCTGTGCCCGAAAGTTGTGAACCCGAACCCGCCCGATTCCCACCCCTAGCTGGGGCCAACTCATGCACATTGCCCTGAAGGGTAGAAATTAAAATGAGATCCCATTCACACTGTCTTCCAAAAAGTAATAACGTTTGGCCTAGAAAGTCCAAAGTTAAAAAGACCAAACCTCAATTTTGAGACTTTTTTGACAAAAAGTCTAGTAGAGTCCCTTGATAGAGAAGCTTTTGTGCAGGTTTCCCACTGATGAGAAAGATTCTCAGTTTTGTCTCCTTCACTTTGTCAAATAGCATAAAAAGTAAGCAACTTGTGATGCCAGTGCAAAGAACTCCCTACAAAGATTGAAGTTATTGAAACATTCACCATCAATCATTAAGTTCACCCTATTTCTGTGATTAGTTATTTGAGTGGTGCCTATAATGTATTAATTTTTACTAGTAATGAGCAAAGAGGTTCTATATCTTATATAATATATACTTTTTTTTTTTTGGAAATAAAACTTCATTTAAAGGCCAAAAGGCTAATGAGAATTACATCATGAAGTTTAAAATAACAAAGACACAACTAAATTCGGACAAACAAGACAAGTAATGCCAGGGTGCCTCAAGAGCTGCCTGATCTAGCTGGTGGGTTTCATCTGGTACTACCACCACTAACCATCTAAGGGTAGTTTTAAAACTAATGCTTCTTTCACCTTCTTCTCTCTCTCCGTCAACCGTGGCGTCCAGATCTCCAGTTAGCGCCTCTGATTCCGGTACATCGGTAGAGAGAGTTGTAAGTTGATGAAGAAACTCCCAATCGTAGTCTATGATAAAAACACTCGACCCTGAAAAGACGAAAATAACAAAAGGTCCTAAAGACCAACAAAATAGGCCCTAAAGACCAACATAACAGGCCCTAACGACCAACAAAGAAACATAACCATTATTATACTAAGTAAATAGACAACTAGGAACTCTTTCTTCTCCGCATCACTCACTGGATCGATATTTGATTCCTTAATACCACCATATGAATGAACCAGTTATTACCCTGTAATTAAGAACAACTCTCACCAAGAACACCACCGACGCCACCAATAGAATCCTCGATCGCCCAAAAATCAACGCCACCCACTGGAGATGATCATCTGATGGAAAATGATTATTTGGTCAAAACGACCATAACAGGATGTTACCCAATTTTGGAGAGACCTTGCAAACAAATCTTTCCAATATCTAATTCAATTAAAGGAAATTTAATTCCTTGCTCATGACTCGAATTTGTAGGTCTTATTCTTGAGTTCTAGAGGGATAAGCTTGAGATCCAGAATTCTTAACACTATAGTAGTAGATCAGACGATTTTTCAATTACCACAACCGAATGGCTCTTCTGACCCAATTGAACTGTGCTATAGATAAACCGAATTAAGTTTTGTGCCATTCTCCAATAATCAAATTTAACATCTATTGCCAAAAGTACTTACCCGTAAGTGATGAATAGTAAGGGCTATTGGTGAGTATTAAGCATTAATAATGGTGAAGAACACATCTGTAATGGTGAAGCACACATCAACCATGTAAAGAAATCTCCACAATTTTTCCCCTTCTGAAAATATAGGTATATCTAAATCAATTGACTTGATCCTATTCTGCCCAAATAATGGTGAAGAACACATCAACACATATATAATTTAGAGAATGAAAACAAAAGAGAGAAAAGAGATGGGAGAGAAATAGGAAAGAGAGAACCCTAGAGACTATTCATGGAGGAAAAACTTAAAAAGGGAAGGAAAAAAAGGGGCTCCGGCGAAGGGGGAGCCCTTCGCCGGAAGAACAAATACAGATCTGGTTGAAGAGAGAGAGACGGTTATGGAGAGAGAAAGAGAATTTGGAGAAGGGGGTTGTCTGTTTACATTTCATATAATATAGGGTGTTTTGGGCTTACCCCCTCCTCACTAATTGGTAATTGAGTTTACCCCCCTCAATAATGGGTAATTGAGCTTACCCCCTTGGACTTACTATTAGTGACAAAAATACAAAGACTATGTTTGGCGTACGTGAATTAATTGCCACTACCAAGAACAACTATTCTTCAATATGATTCATATTAGAGTATCTACCTCATTTTATTGTTTGATTTGGTCAGGAATATGATGGTAAAGATTGATTTTGTTTATATATTATTTACTTTCTGATTTTATTATCACATACCAAACATATCCTTAGTAGTTTTGACAAAAAATCTAAATTCAAGGGGGCAAACTCAATTACCAATTACTGAAGGTGGTAAACTCAATTACCAATTAATTGTGAGGGGGTAAGCTCAAAAAACCCTATTTGCATATATTCCATTTCAATAGCTCATGTGGGACTAAAGGTACACCTTTATAAGCACTCCTTTTATTAGGTGACATCAAGTACATGTATGAAAGACCATATTTAGTTTTACATTAGTTTGGCAATTGTTCAGATTTTGGGTTATAGATGGAAGACCATTATTACCAGAGGATGTCAATGTGTTGTGGGTTTGTGAGATCTGAAATTTGGACTACACTATAGGGGCTAATGAAAGATAATATCGACTGGTTGTTTGTGGTTAGATCGCCTGATGCCTCTCGTATGTGAACATTCTCTTGGACTTCACATTTCTTTTGCGAACATTCAACTCAAAATCAATGAATAGACAAAACCTAGTGGGCTAGTCCATAGGGTATAACTCTTGCAAGCATGTTCCACTCATACGAAAAGTCGAAAATAGACTCCTTAATTCCAATAAACTTTTATTTAAAGATAGAAAATAGGAAACAAGATTGAGAAGAGACAGAATTAGTACAGAACCCCATAGATTCTTCATTCTTACCACAATCACAACCTTGTAAAAAGAGTGAGCAGCAAAAGTTGGTATTAGTGTCAAGTAAACTGTTAGTGGGAAAGGGAAGAAATAGAAGAATGAAAACTTAAAAAATTCCATTAACCCGGGTCGCCTGGGTGAAAGCCAGGTATCCTAACCGGGCTGGACTACAATGGATTTGTGTTATGATATCAGAAGACCACTTACTTGATTAAGTAAATAGGATCCTCTGATTGAAGTGAAAATTGCAAGATATCCCAAAGAATAAACTTTGATCTACCATCCCATTGGTCATGACCACACGATTTGAGTCAAATCAATGTTCATGTGGTATTTTTACTCCATAATCAGTTATCTCAAAGATTGATCTCATATAATTTAATCTTTAAATAAAGTAAAGAGCAGAAATCCTTAAGGACTCTCATATTATACCCAACCTTATGAAGTAAAAACTAGATGCCTTAAATCTTTAATGCCCTTTATGTTATTTCTTCACGATGCATTGGTATCTTCTAATGATTGTAACGGCTTTTGAGTCTTTGACAGAAAACCATACATCCAATCTCGGGAATCTACAATGTCATGTTATTGCTTTCTGTTTTAGTTTGATAGCAAGAAAATCAATTATTTTGGTGATTATATTTTCTTTACAAGGTTCGTAGAAGTAATTTTGTAGAAAAGAATCACCAATTTAAGTTAACAGTCTTAATTTTGTAGAAAAGAATCACCGATTTAACGGTCTACTATGACATTAACATTGCAACCAAATAATGCAAGTAACTGGTAACTTTAGAAACCACTCTATCTCCGAAAAAAGAAGGCTATCAAACACAACTATACCAAACAAACTTAGAAAATCCACTTCCCCTAATTAAACACCATAATACTAATTAATAATTAACTTTTTTTTTGTGCTGAAAGAATTAATAATTAACTTATTATACCAATTTAAACCCACATAGATAACCCAACCTTCTCATATTGAAAAAATATTAATTAGAAAACACAAATAAAAAAAAATAGAAATACCACATGAACATTATTTTACAACCCAAATATCTCCAATTATTTGAATGAAAATCATATTCTAATCCAGTTTGACAGTTATTACAGTTAGACCCAAACACACAGAGACCTATCCCCTTCATTCATTAGTAATGGTGATTAAGAATTAAGAAACCCATCATTACTGATCAGAATCTTTCTGAGAAGGATTTCTCCAAAACCCATTACTATAAAACTTATCCCACATTTCACTTTCCATTTCTTGAACCAAATTTGATGTCAAATATTCAGATTTATCTTCTTCATTATAATTACTCCCAGGCCAAAATTCATCATCATCTTCATCAACACAAACAGAATGAATATGAATCTCTGTTTCATCATACCCACACTTACATTTCCTTCTCTGAGTCAAAACCCCTTTCTTTTTCATCATCCTCTTCATCTTCTTGTTCTTCAAAGCTTTCTTACACAATCCTGCTGGAACCTTGTAAACAGCTAGAACCAGAAAATTCATTATCCCACATGGACAACAGCAGCAAACCGCGGCGCATTCCGCTGCTGTTCCTCCTGCTACCTCGGCGAAACGCCGGCTTCCTCCCTGTGACCGGTTTCCGGTGAATCGGAGACTTCCTCCGGGAGATTGGCTTGACAGTAATGGTTGTCTCCTGTTTGTTATTGAAGGATGGAGGATTACTTGCCGGGTCATTATGTCGAATCGGACGATTCCGAGTTGACTCGGTTAGGGAGAAAAAAACACAAAAACAGAGTAAGAAATGAACCAAATTGAGGGAGGAAATTATCTTGAATATGAATAAAATTAGGGTTTTACTTTTTTTATATGAAGAACAAAGATCCTGAAAGAAGGGAAAGTATGAGGAATTAAAGAAATGAAGTACTTCTTTCAAGGATCTTTGCAATAAAAAAGCAAATGTCAGGAGAAAACGGAGGGGAATATCTCCATTGTTTTGCTTCCAATTCAGGAAGCTAGGGTTTCAAAATGGTATGTTCTGATTGAGCTAGAGGAAGAATCGGGGGAACTCTCTCTTTTTCATTATTAAATTATTACCACTGACTTTTTTTATGTATCGGATGGACAGGGTTGGATTGCTGTATCCGTGTCTTTCTCCACCAAACTCGTTCTTTGACCATTTCAAAACCAACTTTCAAATTTAGTAGAATAGAAACAGGTAACAGAGAAAGACAGAAAGGGATGAATCTAAACCATCTCGTTTAGAACGATAAAACTGAAAACTAAATAAAGATTCCTAGTATTAGAAAACAAAGAAATGTTTAATTGAATTATTTTCACTTATAATATGAATATTTTAGTTCAACAAAAAAAAAACGAATATTTTAAGTCCTTGAGTTAATTCAATGTTTCTTAGGGGGTGGTAGTGGTTCAGGACATTGGAGGACACTCAGAGACAAAATGTTCCAGAGACATTTCAAGACATTTCGGGACATTTGTCCATAGACAAAATGTCTTTATGGACATTTCAAGACATTTGATTGATAGACAAAATGTCTCAGAGACATTTCAAGACATTTGGTTCATGGACAAAATGTCTGGAGACATTTCAACATATTGAATCCAGGGACAAAATGTGTATTGGATAATATTATTATTATTATTATTAATATTATTATTATTATTATTATTATTATTATTGAAGGGTAATTGGTAGACATTTATTATTTTAATATTATCATTAGTGTCAGAATAATATATTTGTACTCATATTTCAATAATATATTTTTCGACTTTTGTGGATATCTGAGGATATTGATGGCAATTGGTAGACATTTATTATTTTAATGTTATCATTATTGTCTAATCATATGAAATAATATATTTGCACTACTACTTCGAAAATAAATTTTTCGACTTCGTAGACATCCGTGAATATCTGTGGACATTGATGGCAATTGGTAGACATTTATTATTTTAATCATTATTACCTAATCATATAAAATAAAATATTTGCACTAATATTTTGAAAATATATTTTTTTGACTTTCGTAGACATCCGTGAATATCTGTGGACATTGATAGATATTTAGTTGATATTTATTATTTTAATATTATCACTGTCTTACCATATGAAATAAAAAAAATTAATTAATATTTTCAAATATATATTTTTCGACTTTCGTAGACATCCATAGATATCTGTGGACATTGATGGACAATTGGTAAATATTTATTATTTAATATAGTTAATATAATATTAATATAATAATAATAATAATAATATAATAGTATAATATAATAATAATAATAATATAATAGTATAATATAATAATGATATAATATAATAATATAATAATATAATAATATAATATAATATAATAATATAACATAACATAATATAATATAAAATAATATAATATAATATAATATAATATAATATAATATAATATAATATAATATAATATAATATAATATAATATAATATAATATAATATAATAATACAATAATATAATAATAAGATAATATTATAATAATATGATTTGATAATAATAATTATTTTTATCACCTTTCCTTACTCAAATAAAATATAATAATATAATATAATAATATAATATAATATAATTATAATAATAATAATAATAATAATAATAATATAATAATAATACAATAATATAGTAGTATAATAATAAGATAATATTATTATAATATGATTTGATAATAATAATTATTTTTATTATCTTCCTTACTCAAATGTCCTCAAGTGTCCACAAGTGTCTTCCATATTTTGAGAGACATTTTCTCTCCAAAAGCTCTCCAAATTTACACTAAAATGTCTCCAAATGTCCCCAAAACTAATTTGTCTTGAAATGTCCCTAATTTCGTGTCCCAAACGAATAACACAGACATTTGGGGACATTTCAAATGTCCTCAACCAATAACACGGACATTTGGGGACATTTGAAATGTCTCCAACCAAT
Source organism: Eschscholzia californica subsp. californica (assembly GCA_002897215.1). NCBI lineage: Eukaryota > Viridiplantae > Streptophyta > Magnoliopsida > Ranunculales > Papaveraceae > Eschscholzia > Eschscholzia californica. The sequence continues at coordinate 226,820 of BEHA01002077.1, read as the reverse complement.
AACATGGACATTTGGGGACATTTCAAATGTCCCCAACCAATAACACGGACATTGGGGGACATGAAAATGTCCCCCAATGTCCCCAACCACTACCACCCCCTTAGAAATTTGAATTGTTTTTCGGGAACCATAGATGCAGACGAGATCTTCGTCAAGGATGACTGAAGCAGGGGCACCCGGCGTGGACGCTTTTGCCATGGCCCTACCGGCCGCATAGGCCGTTCGGCTATGATGAGTAGATTTAGGAAAGTCCTTATTTTAGTATGATTCATATAGAATCTAGGTTTAGGAAATTATATTGTTTCCAATAATTAAAATAGTCTGTTTGAGTCTATCAATTTAGGAAGTTGCAGTATTTCAGTATTTTCATTATTTAGGAAAGTCCAGTTTGAGTCTAACTAGGAAAGTATAGTCTCCTATAAAAGGAGGCTATCTTTTATTTTCATGTTGAAGAGAAAACCCATTGAAGTTTAATGAAGTTTATAATTATTTAGAGTTATTTCATCGTTCTTCGTTTACTTTTATTGTCTTCTTTTAATTCCGCTGCGTCTATATCATGTGGTATTCAGAGCCACCAAAGTTTTGGGTGAATGATTCTAGAAATTTTTTTCCAGACGAGTTAAATCAGTATCAATCATATTTTATTCCTCAAGAAGATTATAATCAATCAGATTATACTCGTGAAGGAATAACGAATCGATGCTTATGCGCATCATGTTTGTATGCGAATAGAGATTCATACGATTATCATTGGAATCCGGGAGAAACCGTACGAGAAAATTCATCACGACCTCCTTCTTTTCATTATCCGACCACAAACGAACCACCACCTCCCTACTCTAATTATACACAACAACCGTCTCCTTATCAATACCAACCGTCACCACCACCACCAGTGTGTTATACACCATCACCGCCATCTTATTACTATCCAACACCAGAATCACTACCACTACCACCACCTCTGTACTCTTATTATTCATCACCTTCATACACTTGTTATTCACCACAACCACCAACACAACCATCTTCTCTTGACAGTTCCGCACAACCAACACTTTTGAAGCAATTTACGTCGTTGTACGAAGAAAATGTTATTGATGATAAGAAAGAAGAGGATGATTCGTTGATGGGGGATTCGATAAAAATATCCCACGAACGAGCTCTCAAATCGTTTGACACTTTGGACAAAGTATTCTCTTCTAAAACACCACAATCTCTTCAATTACAAGCGACTATTCTTCGAGATATGGGATATGATACTGTCGTACAAGATGACGATTCCGATGATGAAGAAGAGAAAGCCGAAGATACGTTCACTGAAGCAAAATCAGGTTATTTTAAAGAGGATCACAATGAATATTACAACCCTAATTTTCAACCTATAAACCTTCTTCAACAACAACAATATGTCCAGAGAAATATTACTAACGAAATTCACGACAACAAAACTCTTCCCATAACGGAGGAAGAAGAAGAAATTGGTATGGAAACCCTTACTGAAGCAATTGATTCCTCCTCCCACACAACCAGTTTTGCTCCGACCAGTCATGTACTTTACTCCAATCGTTCGGCGGTGTACGCTTCAATTCAGCATTGTAGTGAAGCCCTAGTTGATGCACAAAAGACAGTGGAATTTAAACCGGGCGGGTCTAAAGGTTTTAATCGTCTCAAGGCTACTCATGTAGGTCTAAGTGATTACAAGGAAGTTGTTCATGCATCTACGAAAGGTTTTGAAATTAACCTGAATAATGAAGCCCAAAAATCTGGTTTAGTTGATACCCAATCTTCTTTTTCTGCACTTTCTCGTCGTCGTATTCGTAGTGTGAGTTGTTTGATCAAGGTGGTCGCTCCACAAGCAGTTTTGAAGTACGTGGATTTAGACGGAGAAATCGGATGCATGGTGAATGGAATAGGGATTGGAATTGGGGATATCCAGAAGTGGCAAAGCTTGACTCGTCTCAACTTAATAGTTGAACATGAAGATGGGTTCGATAACCAGGTTGTTCTCTCTCAGGTAGCAGAGAATTCTTGGGGTAGTACTGTAGTTTTAATGATGCTCGATAAGGTATTACTTTTGGGTTGCGATACGATAGTTAATGTGGTCAACCTTTTACCAGGGAGGCGACGGAAACGATATCAAAGAAAAATCCATTATCTTGGAAAAGGAATATTTATTGCTCGTTTTGGTTTGCGCCAAATAACCCTCACATTGGTGATGCATTACAGCATCAATTGGGAGTTAAGAGCAGAATTGTTTTGTCGTTCAGGTTTAATATCCCAAAAGTCACCATAAACCCAAGACCACGTAAATACGAACACGTGGAGTCAATTCATGATGAAGTTGCTGGTTTGAGAAGCTTGAAATCGTCCCTGAACTTGTCCCGCAATTTCTTGAAGGAATCTATACCGTTAGAACTAAGTAAGATGAATATAGTTTTAGCTATTGTTATTTCTCCAAACAAACTAAAGGCTGAAAAATCAGCGCAACTTGGAAGTTGCATTGCCCTCAAATATCTTTATTTGTTGACGAATCTTCTACGAACATCTTTGAACATAAGTGGCTCGGGGAGATTGGGACATGTTTGTGAAGGAGTTCTTGGAGATTTTTCAACAGTTGTTGTCCAAATATTGGATTCCAAGATTAAATTAGGGATTTCAAGGGGTTTCAAAAGAGAGTGTCAAGTACTAAAAGGGACTAGTCAGCTATATCCAGGAAAAGGCAAGGGTTTGAGTGACTGTTGCAATTTGTGTTTGGCTCTTGATGACAATTTTTGGGGATTGGCTACAATTATTTCGACTTCACACTTGCTAAAATTCTTTCACACGTTCTTGAAGATTATCAAGTGGTTGAGTCTACCTCGGGAAGATGGCGAGATGAATGTTGTTAATTCACTTGGGTTAGTTTGGC
>BEHA01002077.1:211128-223608 GCA_002897215.1 Eschscholzia californica subsp. californica | reverse complement strand
GGTTAGGCTGAACAAAGCCTGGACTAGTGTATAGAACTTGCATGGCCGAAGTTGATTTCTTTCGAGAGAATATGGAAGAGAAGGGACGAACTTAGCTTTTCCCTCTTCTGCTTTCTCATTCTTCGTCACAAACCGTGAGTATCTTTTTTCTTCATACATGTGGAGTCCCTAAGTTGGTTAAATTTGAATTTTATTATTTCTTGGTAGCAAGGAGTACAGCATGCTTCAACAAAAAAAAAAGGAGTACAACATTAAATATTCAATCCCGACTGATCATGTAATGGTGTGTTTGGTTGCAGGATTCCTAAGTAGGATTCCTATCAAAAGTGGGATTTGGTAGGAATCATGAATCCGTGGTCTGTTTGGCTACCAAGAATCCTAGGACTCTTGAATCTTAAGGATTCCTAATTCCAAAATTTGTATTGGACCAAAATCCCACCCTACCCCCTAGGATTTGCTAGGATTTTGGATTAATAAACCTAAATTTCAAACTTAAAATCAAAAAAAAATTATTTCCCTTCTACAAAATCATTATTTTTTTTCAAAAATCATTACTTTTTTTTAAAAATCATTGTTTTTTTTCAAAAATCATTATTTTTTTTTAAATCATTATTTTTTTTTAAAATCATTATATATTTTTTTTTAAATCATTTTTTTTTCAAAAATCATTTTTTTTTCCAAAAATCATTAATTTTTCAAAAATCATTATTTTTTTTCAAAAATCACTATATTTTTTGTGGAAGGAATAACTATTTTTGAAAAGATAATGATTTTTGAAAAAAATAAATTTTCGAAAGATTTTTGTAAAAATAATGATTTTGAAAAAATTAATAATTTTCGAAAAAATAATATTTTTAAAATAATTATTTTGTAGAAAGAAATAACTATTTTTGAAATTTTCGTGAAAAAATAGGTTTTATGAAATTTCAGTTACCGGGAGACAATTTTTGGATGAGATTTTGTTTTTGAGATATTATTCATGAATTTGAAGGATATTATTTTAATTAGAATATTATTTTGTAAGAATCCAAATATTATTGACAAACAAACCAAAGGATTTTAAACGAAGGAATCAAGAATCATAGAATTCTTATTGGTTACCAAACAAACCAAAAGAAACCATTTGGATTCATGAATCCGACAACCAAACGCACTATAAGTTTTGTCTATCAGACATTGCTTATGCCTCACTAACGAAGTACAACTCGGAAATGTGATCTCTATGACTAAGACTCAATATATATATACACACGGTTTTGTTAGTTTTACTAAATGAGTTGCAAAATAGAAGTAAATGAATAAGTTAAGATGTTGGTGAGAACTGAAAAAGAAAAGAAGTGTGCCACAACTCAGTGATCCCTATATGCCAGCCCCATGATGATTTTGCTCTTCTGCGTATGGAATATCAACCACAACATTCTTTTGTCGAATGGAGAAAGAAAAATACTCGCACATATATATACATTTTTTGTCATAACTTTCTCAGCTTTGTGTTCTACACTAGTCAGGCAGCCTAAAGATTAACTGAATAAGACCGAAAACTTACACTTATGATTTATCTATCCTATTTAGTCCTCCCACTGCAATGTAAGTTTACACGTATAATAAGTTGAAATATTACTGTAACCATGTGTAAACATTAAGCCTACACGTATAATAAATTGAAAGAATTTAGACGTGGATTTGATTTCTCATCTTTAAACATAGACTTTTAATTTTCATATTTATCATGTCGGGTTAATTCGCCAAATCTAACAAGGTAAGCACACTGTTAGGCTTACCTATACCTAACAAGGCCTCTTATCATGTACGAGTGAAGTGGATTTTCTGTTTGATTTTTCTTGTACATCTTATTAGAGACAAGAAATAAAGACCGAGTAAACCCTATTGGCTCTCTAGCCTATAATTCCTTTCAGTTTTGACATTGAGTGTTACAACAATATAGAAATATATACATATAATGTATATATGGCCTTAGAGAATGCTTGCTTGGAGATTAGGATGGAATGATATTTTAATTTGATTAGAAACCTCCATTCCATTGTTATGTAATAGCTTTCTTCACATGCTTGTCCACTTACCTCCTTGGTTTTAAACATAGTGCATCATCCTACTAAACACTATTGGTTCCATGCGTTTATGGTAGTAGGTTAATACTTGGTTTTATATGTAGATTACAATCAGGAGCTACTGCGAACACCTATGGCTCTGGCTGCAGTTATAGAGGATTGCTCGACATTATTATAAAGTGATGATTGCATCCTAACAAATGAGCGATCTATATGCAAATGCTCTAGTACTGCTCGAGTCCAGCTTCTAAATAACATATTAATGTGAGAGCTATAACTTGTTGTCAAGTGTAGTGTTATTTTTAAGAATCCTAATTTTTAAATGATTGAATAAATTCTGGTTGAGTGGGAAAGTTTTTGGAAGGACTTTTAAATCTGATTTTCAACAACAGATTTTTAAATCTGATTTTTTAGCAGTAGTTTATTTCTACTTCCATTACTAACTTCTAAATCTGATTCTTCAACAGAAATTTTTCTTGTGGTTTTTAAATTCGAATTCTCTACAACAGTTTTTAAAGGTCAACTTCTGAGTTAATCTAAGCCTTTAATACATTGGCTACAAAAGAGGATAGTCCAAGGAGTATGCCTTTATAGCTAGTTTGACTGGAATAAATGCTGAATTTAATTTATTTATTTCAATACTAACCCTTAGATCTTCAGTTTCAAACGATTGGTAATTGTTAGATCTTTGGGCAATTAGATTTTCAGTGCGGCTATAAATACGACTCGTATACTCAGTAGATCAAGAACAAAGCTTGCTTTTTCAGTTCCTAATATAGAACAGTTGAATCTTAGGAGACTTCGTTCGGATACTGCAATACATAATTCACTGGTAGCAGGGGCGTTTTAAGTCTCCTCTATAAGTGTCCGTCTATGGGGCGCGTTAAGAGCGAGAAAGGACCAAGAACAATTTGCCTGAGCACCTACAGAACACCCCTTTGTTGATTATTGAAAATTGGGAAAGAGATTTACTTTTTAAATTTGAGAGCACCTCAAACAATCTAACGAGATAATTACAATTTCTGAGTCATTAGGGGGCTGACTCCAATTGCATGTGTCAACAAGTCCGCACATGTGTTCGTCATTTGTCCTTTAACTCGTGGCATGCCCTCTACCATGATCAAATTTGGGTTGGGTTTGTTATTTGGTTTTAAAATGACTTATTATTTCGTGACTCATGTAAGTTTTCCCTATCATGCATTGTGTACGCCTAATAAAAGAAGTGTAACTCGAATGTAATTTCTATAACAGAGAGATGTTGTTCTGTTCCGATTTTTCACGGTTTATATATATGCATATCTTTATTTTGCTAATGTTTCTCAATGAATTACAAAATAGACGTAGATGAACAAGTTTTAAGATGTTGGTGAGAACTGAGAACTAAAAGAAGTATGACACTAATTAATGATCCTAGTTATTAGTAGTATATATTATCGACCCCTCTACCTAAGTTCAAATCTATTATTTGAAGTTGGATATAGGGGTTAAATAAATTGGACACACCACTAGTGAGATTGCTTAAGCCACCATTATTGGGATGGGCTACTAATTATCCAACCAAGAATAGTGTTCATCAACCGGAAAGATAGACTTATTTATCTTACTTGTCTTAATCTCTTTAGTTGATCCACAGTTATCTATCCAACCAATAATAGTTTTCATCCAAACCATACTTATTTAATTTTCGAAAGTCTTTATACATTATATATATATATATATATTATATATAAATAATAATATTTTCTGTAAAATATTAGCAAGAAGTTTCTAAAACAAAATATATTTATACGACCAACTTAAGCTAATTAAGAGAAATAATTAAAACAAAGTAAATATTTGAATAAAAATTTATATAAATTACTAGGTATAACCCATGCCTCCGGCACGAAGAAAATCAAATTTAAGAATATATATATATATATATACATGTAAAGATTGTTGAAAAGGGGGCTTTTAAACCAAATTTGAGTTTGGGCCCAATATAAAAGTGTGGGTTTGAGTAAATGGTTTACCAAACTAGAAGGGGTAAAAAAAGTAAAAGCCTCGTGAAATTAATTAAAAGGGTGTAGAGAGTTATTTTCTTAGTCAAGTTCAAGAACAATCTAGAGAGAGAAAGTAAAAGGAGAATAGTATACAAGAAACTTGAAGAAGAAGACATAGATCTAGTATGAATATTGTGTTTAAGGTAAGAACTAACTTCAATATCTAGTTTAATATTGTGACAAAACTTTGTGTCTCTTGTTTTATGAGATTGTGTAGATCTAAAGAAGCTTTATTATATGAAAGTATGTTGATGTGAATCTTTTGAGTTTATTTGAGTGTATTGAAGTATCTATACCTCTAATCTCCAACAAAGATCTCTAACAAAATTTGGAATTTTACATCGTGTAATGCAAGTTTACATCAAATTACATCATTTGAGTTTGTTGGTAATGTTAGTGCGCAATCCTGATACAAAGAAGAGAAGACGAAGATCTCTTCCACTTCACCATTGTTATCACAATCATCTGTTACCAACCATCTTTTCTTCCATCTCTTTTTCTGTCTCACATGGCTCTCTATCTCCTCACCACCATTCTCCTCTTTGCCACAGTCAAAGGAAGAGAGACGCGTGTCCACTTCTGATTCCAAGTAGTTACATTAGGTTTTGTGTAGTAATCGATTTCTGCAAATTCCAAACAGATGAATCACATGTGAATAGAAAGAAAAAGAGATACAAAATTCCTTGTCAGGTTATTTTCCAATCACATAAAGCAAGGAATATAACTGAGCTAATGAGGGGATCTTTGAAATTAAAATATAACATTTAAGTTATCTGCAATTTAATTAAAAGAGAATCAAAGTCATAAAAACACTTAAACCTCATACATGAACAACTAGACTAATTAAAATCATGGAATACCTCTATTATAACGAACTACTTTCACAAATTAATCAACATCAAGCACAATGTGGAGATAACTAAAATGTAAACCCTAAATAAAGGAGTATGCCTAATAAAAATCCTAATAGCTACAAATCCAGGTAGTACATTCACGAACCTCTTGTTTTCACTTAATGCTATCCTCCGAGTCCTATTCATAAACCAAAAGTTAAAAAGTTCGGAGACCAAATAGACATAAACTAGTAACTACCCTTTTGTATTCTCCTCACTATTTCATACACTCCAATATTCAATAAGTAACCTTAGTTTTTTTTTTGTTGAAATAATAAGTGACCTTAGTTGGTATATTCTTGGGCTAGCGGAATGCGATTACAGAATTTGAAATACTTATTGTTTTCATTTTTTATCATTTTATGCTGAGTTTGTCGGAAAAGAATTCATTAATCTATGGATGTAGAAGTAGAGTTTAATTTTTTGTGGTAAAAGAATGTAATTAGGCTGAAAATATTCTTGCTCTGAGACTCTAACACCAAATCCATAGTTAACATGCTCATTTAGATTTATCTAATATAAGAAATCTTATCTAATTCAAATCTGGTCTGTTTAACACCTTAAGTCTAATAAATGACGTTAAGTATTAATATATGGTCATAGAAGGGTCCCAAATAAAACTTCACACGCCACGAAATTGGCTGCAACCACAGGATCACTCAACTCCAATGGTAGAAACACCATCAAAAGTTGCAGCAGGCTTGGGTTGCACAACCTTCCCCGCTATGTGGAGGTGAATCTTCACAACAATAACCTTAATTTGGAATAATAGCGCGCCTATCTAAATGAAGTTAAATCCTGCTTATCACAAATTAAGGAAAGGAGAACTCTTCTATAGAGGGGGAGGAAGGACGAGAATCCCAACTTTCATCTAAAAAGGGAGAAAGTGTTAGAAATATTGTCTTTGAATACAAACAAATAAGAGGGATGGAGATTAGAGGCTTGAAACGTGTACTAGGTACACTTTCCTTAAAGCAATATTTGCCCCCTCTCATCGAGATTACTTGAAGGTTACTAGGCAAATTGCTTCCCAAGATATGACAAGCCTTTGTGAAATTGCATCAAGTAATTAATGAAGATTTCACGATAGGAGCATAAGAACATTAAGATATGGCAAAGATATTTGTTGACATAAAAACTAATATATTAGTTTCTTCTCTCTCAAAGTTCTCTACACTTTGATTTATGTTGATTACTAAATCAGATATGATAAACACTTATTTATAGAAATCAAAAGACATCTATAATGGAAAGTTGTATCTTCTCCAAAAGATAATTATTAGTTATTAAACTTGAATTCAACTATTAATGTGAATAGTCACAATTATTTACAAAACTCTTTCAACTTTGAATTCAAACTATTATTGTCAATAATCACAATTATTTACTTTTAACTTATAATTAGTATAGTAGTAATTTTATTAATATTGTCCAAAAATTCCAACAATCCCCCACTTGGACAATTATAATAAAACACCTTTGCCAAATATGATTAAAGTAGTATTTATGCATAAAGTATGGTATCTTTCGATTTGAACCATACCTTAGTGTAAGTGCACAAAGTTTTATCGAAATCCCAGGTAGCTTGTAGCTTTGAACCAGTTATTCCTTGTGATAAAACCGGTTACACCACACACACAATACAGTTTGTTCTTTTGCTCCACACATTTCTCGCTTAGCACTTATATGGCCATGTGCTTCTTGGTTTCATGAACTCTCCTTAGATAAACTCTAAATCTAATGAGAGGCGGCACCACCTCTAAGTTCACATAGTTGAAGTTCTTCCAGTATCTTTGCTACTTTAGAGATACTTGTCTTTGACTAAACTTCATTAAGAGTTTTAAACTCAACCTCAGTCCGTAGCAACCAACACTTATCATCCTAGATAGGGTTAGATAATAATTTAAGTGTTGAAAGTAGTCCCTTATCAATGACTTGTTGTTACCCATTGAATCTAAGACTAGTCATTTCCTAGTGTTAGATTGGGTTGCCGTCAATGGTGACTTCTATGTGAAGAGTTTCAACCCCATCTCTCTAGATGTTAAAGTTTAAACATATCTCTCGTCAGAGATTTGATAAACAATGTTTACGTTTTGCAAAATGTGACACTATTAATTCCATCTTGAATTAAGTATTTCACGTACACATCTTCAGTTTTGTTTTGTACTTCACCATATGTACATATTCAAGTAACTTCATTACTATTAATAAGTTATTCTCAAAAGTTTTTACATATTTTCAAATTAATATTGGATTCTAGGTTCTAAGAATCTAATTATATTCAACACATTTTGAATACATAATTTTTTTCTTTTTCTAAATCTCATTTAGAATCGAGAGAAAATGTTGATCTTCTATCAACATGTAACAACAATCCTCTTGATATTAAATTGGTCACTCTAATGTCAAAATTGTTACCACTTTGTTGTGAATAATTTTTTTTTTTTTTTTTTTTTTTTTTTAAATCTCATAAGAATCATCAACTCAATATAGGCATATATTATCTCTTTCAAATATCATTTCATGAAGATAAATTACCCCCACTATTTTGAATTATAAGTTGGTTATTTTAATGTAATCCTCGTCGATTTACAAATATATTAACCCCCACTATTTCATCTATGCGTACTTATATCAACTCATATTATGTGATTCTTCTCAAGAAATCAAAATTATATATATATATATATATATATATATATATATATATTTTTTTTTTTTTGTTTGTCAACATGAGCCACTGTTTCCTCAAAGTTGAACATTATATCATATCATCTTACAACTGACATCATCAACAATTTGATCCACAACATATCATAGAAAATTTGATGTAATGCAACACTGCCTACCAATTAACTAATTCATTTATCTTTACCCTTAGACCAACAAAATTAGGTTCCAAATTTACTACATGGAAACCTTTACAAATTTATAAAGAAATAAGTAGGCGAGACATCTCATGTCCATCAAAATTTAGTGGCAAAGGCATTATAATGAATAGAATATATATTTTAACTTGTTCATAATAAGACTGTATATTGAAGATGTTATTGTATGTAATATCACAATATATTTACATACAATGTCCAAAATCTTTGTCCGTAGCACATTAGATAACGACAGTGCAAATAATGATTTGTAACGGACTTACGGGTAATAAGCGATTAGACAGGATTATTCAAAATCTATTATCGCAGATAAACTATGTATATTCTAGAGCATAAATTGCAATTGAAGTTCAAGTCTCATTGAATATGCTTTTTCCGCCAAAATTAACAAGATAACTTATATCTCCTAAGTCCTAACATACATGTAAGGATGTAACAGTGACCTTTTGTTTTGTACAATTTTAATAGATATACCGCATTGTCAAATAATAAATAGATGATACTATGACTATGATATGCATTGGCGATAGATACAACTTATCTCCAAATATTAATCAACAGAATTCCAGACATATTGTGCATACCAAACCACTAATAAATGGAATGATATTCACATCCAACAATCACAACCTTTGAGCAAAATATTTTATGAACAGTAGAAACATACCTTTTAAATTGATGGCTATCTCATGCAAATAACCATGATAGTAACCCTTACAAAATTTACTTGCATTGACGGCATCAGTGTGGAAGGACACCAAGTTTCAACCGAGCAGGCATTTAATTTACAGAGAGAAACTTGGCCTGTAATCCTTCTTCATTGAAGAATCTTTACTCTCCCTCGAGAGGAGAGAAACTTGGTATGATCCTTCCTTCATGCATCAAAAAAGTTAATCACCAAATTATTGTTAAATAAATTTACGGGTGACATGTTCTATTTGAAGCTTCATCCTTCAAATCATTTAATATGACCCCTTTTTTTTTCACTGTTCACGTTCCCGCCATTTCATAAACATTCTCTTCTTTTATCTCTTAATTCACATATATGCAATACTTGCCATATCAGTCTCTATCTCCGTATACATAACTATTGCTTTAAGATTGTTAGAAATATTGTCTTTGAATACAAACAAATAAGAGGGATGGAGATTAGAGGCTTGAAACGTGTACTAGGTACACTTTCCTTAAAGCAATATTTGCCCCCTCTCATCGAGATTACTTGAAGGTTACTAGGCAAATTGCTTCCCAAGATATGACAAGCCTTTGTGAAATTGCATCAAGTAATTAATGAAGATTTCACGATAGGAGCATAAGAACATTAAGATATGACAAAGATATTTGTTGACATAAAAACTAATATATTAGTTTCTTCTCTCTCAAAGTTCTCTACACTTTGATTTATGTTGATTACTAAATCAGATATGATAAACACTTATTTATAGAAATCAAAAGACATCTATAATGGAAAGTTGTATCTTCTCCAAAAGATAATTATTAGTTATTAAACTTGAATTCAACTATTAATGTGAATAGTCACAATTATTTACAAAACTCTTTCAACTTTGAATTCAAACTATTATTGTCAATAGTCACAATTATTTACTTTTAACTTATAATTAGTATAGTAGTAATTTTATTAATATTGTCCAAAAATTCCAACAGAAAGGACAGGAGTCCGAAGTGCAAGTAGAAGCGAAGCTAAAATTACAAGTTCAACCAATGTTTAGGAATCCGCTTTCCTCTTAGAAAGTGGTTCAGGGCATTGCCTCCATGCAAACGCCTCAAGGAGTAAAATGAAAACAAAAATATCTCCTCATTTATATAGATATAGATCATGACATAGTTTTTAAAAACTCCGAACTTATCTATGTTTTTCGAGTTGTAAAAAGTCCGATTTAAAAAAACAAAAACATAAACACTTGAAAGTCTTTCCTAATGTTTCTACCTTGTCATACTCTATTTTTAATTTTTCTCTTAAATTTCAGAAGAATCATTTTTTACTACGCTACCACATTTGTTCTTTAAAATTGTGTCCCAGTGAGTGAGGCGTTCATCTTCAACTCTTCAAGGTGTCGTCCACCTGACAAGTTGACAACTGAATTGTGTATGCATCATTTGAGCATTCTAATGCTATGATTTATTTCAGCCTTTTGGTGTATAAGAAGAATCCTGAGAAACATTTTTATGGTTTACATAAAGAAGAGTTAGTACTGATGTTGGAATGAAATAGTAATGCTGAAGAGGTGACTTCATTCCACATTTAGCTACATGTTCATAAAACCACTCGCATATCCAATTAGAAAGGAACTCTATTTGTTTGCTTAATTTTATTGGATTAACATGAATGTAAAAATTAAGAGACATGAAAACAAAGAAGAAAATGACATTATTTTGACTGTTAAATTGTAAAGAGGGAATGGGCGGGACATCCAAAATTGGGCCGGAAAAGAGAGCCCAATCCACTGGTACGCAAAAATTGGTTCCCAGTCCAACGGGTCAGAGAGGCAGCCGAAATTACCGTTGCCCCCGTCAATCTCACTCAAATTTACGATACATGCCACTCAAATTTTGGGCGCGAAAGAGAGAGATTGTCTGAAAAAGCGGGATCTCGGGAGTGACGTGCGTCAGGCGAAATGACCGTTGCAGCTGGCCAGTCACATCTCCCCTTAATTTCTCTCTCACGCCTAATCTAATTAAATCCAAAACAAATCTTCTCTCAAAACCATCTCCAAACCGTTCCCTCTCCCTGGAATTTCCCTTTCCCAAACAGTTTCCTTCCCCAAACCACTTCCCTTTCCCAAACCGGTGCAAAGAAGGCGAATCATCATCTTGTTTCACCTGGTTTAAGTTCGAAAATCTTAGTTATCTCTCTCTTCTAACAAACAAAATCAAAGGAAGGTTTTTTATCTCTCTCTTCATCCTGCGAAACCACTGGTGTTCATAAATTTTTAGGAAGATGGTGAAACTTAATACGCCCAAACAACAAACAAAGAAAATAAGCCTTGAAGAGCCAAGATCTACCAGATCGAAAGCGGTTACGGAGGAACAAGCTACAAGAAGAATGAGCCCTAGGAAAAGGGCAAGTAACTGAAAATGTTTAGTTTTTTCTGTTTCACAAATTATTTGTTATTACTACATAATAAAATTTCTAGAAAATTTTTGTGTTTCAGAAATTATTTTGGTAGATTGATCTGTTTCTTTAAGTTCTTATCTAGAAACAGAGAAATTTCTAGAAAAATTTTCAGTGTACTGGTAGGACTAAAATGATTTCCTAGGGTTTCTATCTGTTTCTTCATCATGAAAGTTCCTGTAGATAGATCTCTTTCTTCATCATGAAAATTTTTGTGTTTCAGAAATTATTTTTGTAGATTGATCTGTTTCTTTAAGTTCTTATCTAGGAACAGAGAAATTTCTAGAAAAATTTTCAGTGTACTGGTAGGACTAAAATGATTTCCTAGGGTTTCTATCTGTTTCTTCATCATGAAAGTTCCTGTAGATAGATCTCTTCCTGTAGATAGATCTGTTTGATAAGGTTGTATATTATAAACTGTATAATTCCTAGAAAATTTTACAGTGTACAGGTAGGACAAAATATCAATGGTAAACCAGTTGATTTCATGAAAACTTAATGCAAGACAAAATATTAGCAGTAAACCAGTTGGTTTTCTGTACACTGCATGTTAAAAATGATTAAGTATTCCTACAAAAATTTTCTATAAACTTTCATTTTATAAACAGAAATATTCCTAGAAAAAATTTCAGTGTATAGGACGGACCAAATATTACTAGTATAAGAAAAATAGTAGCAGTAAACCAGTTGATTTCATGGAAACTGGATGCTAAACATGGACAAGTCTTATGTGACTGGTTTGTAATATGTGTTTCTGTAATATGAGTGGTTTGTAATCTATGCTCTTATAATGTGATGGCCTTGTAATCTATGCTTTTATAATGTGAGTGGTTTGTAATCTATGCTTTTATAATGTTGAATATTATAGAGAAAATAACAACTAGGAAATTAGACCGTTTACTGGTATAAGAAAATAGTGACAGTAAACTAGTTGATTTCATGGAAACTGGATGCCAAACATGGACAAGTCTTATGTGAGTTGTTTGTAAGATGTGTTTCTATAATATGAGTGGTTTGTAAACTCTGCTCTTATAATGTGATGGGTTTGTAATCTATGATTTTATAATGTGAGTTGTTTGTAATCTATGCTTTTATAATGTTGAATATTATAGAGAAAATAACAACTAGGAAATTAGACAGTTTACTGGTATAAGAAAAAAGTAGCAGTAAACCAGTTGAACACCTGTGAAGTGGACGGTTACTATCATTTACTAACAAGTATGTAAGACAGTGACTATTGGAAAAATTCAACACTTCCTTATGCGAGTGTTTTTTTTTAATTTTTTCAGGCCTCCGTTGATGAAAGTTCGGCAGTTGTGAAACCATCAAAAGCAAAGAGGAAAATGCCAAAGGATAAAGCAGAAGAAAGGCAGACAAAAAAGTCCAAGCTATCTGTACAGGAAGCTGGTTCTGGTAGTGA
Organism: Eschscholzia californica subsp. californica; assembly: GCA_002897215.1. Classification (NCBI taxonomy): domain Eukaryota; kingdom Viridiplantae; phylum Streptophyta; class Magnoliopsida; order Ranunculales; family Papaveraceae; genus Eschscholzia; species Eschscholzia californica. Next base: position 211,166 of record BEHA01002077.1, on the reverse strand, counting down.
GGCCAGAATAATCCAACATGGACTGGTTGGCTCTCCCA
>BEHA01002077.1:190754-207844 GCA_002897215.1 Eschscholzia californica subsp. californica | reverse complement strand
ATACTCCATTTTGTTAATGTTGCTAAATGAGTTGCAAAATAGAATCAAATGAACAAGTTAGAAGATGTTGGTGAGAACTGAAAATCAAAGTTAGTATACCACAACTCAATGGTTTTAACTAGAAATAGTACATGTAATATATATTATTACCATCAATGACTCTACATGAGTTAGATTTGATGAAAAAACTAAAACAAATCGACCGATTTTTTCACAAGATAACACTACTCCATATTTCCAAAGATTAGTAAAGGTTGGCAGGGGCGGCCCAGACCCAAAGCAACCAAAGCGGCTGCTTTGGGCCTCACTTTTTGAAGGGTCCCAAAGTACAATTTCATTAAAGACGCCTGTAGAAAAAAAGAAAGAATAAAGAAAGCCCAACAAAACCCAAGGCCAACCCGTGCACTTTGTTGCAAAGCGCGGGTCCCACAAGGCTAATCGCTTTTGGCTATTCTCCATATAAATTTACTTTCTTGTTACTACTAAATGTGCCTTTCTTTCTCAATATAAATTTTTACTCTCTTTTTCTTTTGTACTCGTGGGTTGCACACACATCTCTCTACATTTGGTAATGGTTCTATCTCGTACAATTTATTTTTTTTTTTCTTTTTTTTTTATTTATTATATTTAATGTTATTATTTCTATCACATTGTTGAAGAACATTGATTTTTTTGATTTTACAACTAGGTCTCAACAAACAACAATCACATTATTTGATCCTCTCATCTTGGGATCCCCCCTACCTCTTATCAGGGCGGCCCTACATAGGGGTCCGTGGGGGCACGTGCCCCCAAGAACCCAAAGTTAAAAGTGTTCTAGTGGACTCAAACTTAAAGTGTTCTTAGTAACGTATCGTTGTCAAATATAGTCAAACACATGTATTTGATATAAAACAATGTTTGGCTTCTTGGTCGAAGGATGGTATACCAAACTTGTTTGACCTATATCTTTATAGTCAACATTTGATCTTTTGAGTTATTTCTTTCTCCGTATTACTTTTATGTGATCTGTTGGTCTTTGATTTTTCCAAAATCAAATCTTCTCTCATTTTTATCTCTCCTTAGAGCATCTCCAATGCAACACTCAAACTCTAAATCTTAGAGTGCCACATAGGATTTCTAGAATTTCTCTTCAAAATTCATCTCGAGTTCAACACTTAACTTGGATCTCTAAAATGAGGTGGCGGTAGATATTTTAGAGATCTTTAAGAGGACACTCCAAATTTAGAGTGTCCTCTTAAGGATCTCTAAGTGGCACGCACATAAGCAAATCAATTAATTTTACACTAAAATATAGGTTTTCAGAGTTTCTCTTCAGTGTTGCATTAGAGAAAGCTTTCCAATAAAGTATCTTTAAATAGCCAAAGAGGAAACAAACCATTTCGAGATCCATTTTTCACACTTCACACATAAGATTTTTAGAACTTTTCTTGAGTCTTGCACTGGAGATGTTGTTAGCCTCTTTAACAAACATAAAATTAGGAGGATTATGTTTTAGGTAAAAAAGAATCTCATGTTCTTTTACGTATTTTTTTTATGTAATTTAAATAGTAAGACTAATTAAATATATTGATATTATTAAAATAAGGGTTATTTCCCTAATGGCCCCCTACTTTGTGACCAGCTTCCCGCCTGGCCCCCTACTTTACGAGAAATACCCATATGGCCCCCTATTTCCGTTAACTTTAACTTTCCGTCACTCTCTCTCCTCCATCTCTTTTTCTCTCTCTGCCATGTCACGCCACATCATCTGTTATGCCACTTCATCACCTTCTCCGGCAAGGTCGCCGGCTGGCCAAATTTCCGGCCGGCGACCTTCAAACTAAAAAAAAAATATATATATATTTTTTTTTCTTTCTCTCCTCTCTCTCTCTAAGAACTCCGGCGAAGGAACCCTTCGCCGGAGTTCGTCTGTTCGTGAGAACAGATCTGTTCTCATTTGTTCTCACGAACAGACCTCTGTTCGTGAGAACAGATCTGTTCTCACGAACAGTCCTCTGTTCGTGAGAACAGACGAACTCCGGCGAAGGGTTCCTTCGCCGGAGTTCTTAGAGAGAGAGAGAGGAGAGAAAGAAAAAAAAAATATATATTTTTTTTTTTTAGTTTGAAGGTCGCCGGCCGGAAATTTAGTCGGCCGGCGACCTTGCCGGAGAAGGTGATGAAGTGGCGTAACAGATGATGTGGCGTGACATGGCAGAGAGAGAAAAAGAGATGGAGGAGAGAGAGTGACGAAAAGTTAAAGTTAACGGAAATAGGGGGCCATATGGGTATTTCTCGTAAAGTTGGGGGCCAGGCGGGAAGCTGGTCACAAAGTAGGGGGCCATTAGGGAAATAACCCTTAAAATAATTCACAAGTTAGCAACATGCAATTGGTTGAGAACGTCGCCATAACATATATGGTTACTAATATGAACACCACAAGGGTTACTAACATGAACACCACATAAATTTTGGACAATTTATTTATAACACAATAATTTATGTAATTTTGACGGATGTTGGTAATGTAACTTGACAACCAACTATCCATCCATCATGATATTTTTTTGGGTTATTTTCCTAATGGCCCCCTACTTTGTGACCAGCTTCCTGCCTAGCCCCCTACTTTAAGAGAAATACCCATATGGCCCCCTTCCGTTATAACACCGTCACTCTCTCTCCTCCATCATGTTTTCTCTCTCTGCCAAGTCATGCCACATCATCTGTTACGCCACCTCATCACCTTCTCCGGCGAGAGTCGCCGGCCGGCGACTTCAAACATAAAAAAAAAATTTCTCTCTTCCTCTCTCTCTCTAAAAAATTTTTTTTTTTTTTTTTCAAATAATTTTCTTTTCTCTCTCTCTCTCTAGAACTGAGTTCTAGAGAGAGAGAGAAGAAAGAAGAAAAAAAAATTAGAGAGAGAGAGGAAGAGAGAAATTTTTTATTTTTTTTTATGTTTGAAGTCGCCGGCGACTCTCGCCAGAGAAGGTGATGAGGTGGCGTAACAGATGATGTGGCATGACTTGGCAGAGAGAGAAAACATGGTGGAGGAGAGAGAGTGACGGTGTTATAACGGAAGGGGGCCATATGGGTATTTCTCGTAAAGTAGGGGGCTAGGCAGGAAGCTGGTCACAAAGTAGGGGGCCATTAGAGAAATAACCCTATTTTTTTCACTATTCATTATAACTAAAATGTGACCCCATAACCAAAATTTTCTGTGTCCGCCACTGCCTCTTATATGGTATCTTCTTAAATTTATTTATGTGAATCTTATTTTCTTCACTACAATAAATAAGTATTCATAGTTCCTTGATAATTGTTATATTTGATTGTTGACTATACACAATGTCACAAGAGAGATTGAACGAGTTAGCTATGTTACAAATTGAACAAGATATGACGGAAGAATTGAGTTATGAACGAAAAATTAGTAATTTTGCATCTCAAAAGGCAAGAAGAATATTTTTTAAACATATTTAGCTCATCTATATATATATATATGTAAATTAGATCTTCTTATATAGTATATAGTTCAAATTTATGCTTTTAGTTATGTTTTGATACTAGCTTATCTGTTATAGCAAAAAAGTTAACTTTTTATAGCTAGTGTAAAAAAGACCCCACAATTTTCTTCGCTTTAGGACTCCCAACTACTTGGGCCGCCCCTGATGGTTGGATTCCAAGATTAAAAGTGGTTGGATGGAATGGTAAGTTTAGTAAAACAACTCTCTAGTATATTTGAATGGATTTGCCTTATGGTTGCATGATTTGATTAACCAAGTTTACTACTTTACTCTGATTATCTGATAATCTTAAAAATAATTTGTTTTTTCTTCAAATATAATCTATTGAATAGAAAGTTAGAAACCAACTCAGTGACTCAAGATCAATTTCTAGGTCAGAAATGGCTTAACTTCATCCACTAAGTTATATTAGCTCTTTTAGTCTTTCAGTTGAATGGGTTTGCCATGTGATTGATCTGAATATTTGATTGACCTAGTTTACTCTCATAATCTTAAAAATAGCTTGTTTTTTCTTCATCTATTGAATTGGAAGTTAGGAACAAACTCGCTATCCATATCTAGGTCAGGAACAAACTCACAATCCATTTTTAGGTCAGGGTTATCCACTAACAAATTGATTCCGAGTTTTCGTAGTAATGCCTGTGTTATAAACTTATAATTTAAGTGATTGCCTATGTTTTGTGACAATAAGATGCAAAACTTTACTTTGACAACAAAAATTGCCTTTAAATGTTACTTTCGACTATTATTTATTTATTATCGTAAGAAAAATTTAATTATAGAAATTTTAGTTTAGTCCTCTATAGTTTCAAATCCCGACTCCACACTTAATTGGATGCATTTTGGTATATTAGGATTGAAAACAACAATGCCGCTAACAACCTTTGGTTGGAGTAGTAAGAGGTATAGTCTTCCACCATAGAGGTCAAAGATTTGAACAATTAAAAAAATAGCAATGCCAAAGGTTTAATGGTAAAATTTGGCTTTAAATATTAAATTTGAAATAATAGAAAGTAAAAAAATTGGAGAAGGAATGCAGTACTTTGACTCTTTGTATTTAATTGGGCTAAATACTATAGCTGAAAATATCCTATTACCTAATAAAAAGACATCTAAGAAAAAACTACAAGTCATCATCATATTCAGTGGTTGCGTCTGCACCTGGGGATGGTTTGCCATTCACTCATCACTGCAACAAGCTCGAAAATGAGTGTTGCTTCATCTGTTATTGTTCGCTGACTTCAGAATCCAAAACCATACATAAAGCAACACGAAACGAATGCAAACTAGTTAACAAAACTATGGCTCCAAGTATTCGTGTGCGTCAAGGTGCTAGTAGTACCTCTCTCGACCAACCTAAGCACTTGCACATAAATATATATCTTTACGTCTATAACAATGACAACAACAAGCACAATGGTTGCAATCACAGCTGTGGGGGAGGGGTGCCACAAGTGTGACGAAGCCGGCCCCCCTTACCTCTCAAACAACAACCTCACACATAAATTTTGAAAGTCCACACCACTGAAAAGAATGAATTGTAACTATGTTGGTTAGCACCTTGTTGCATGTACAACCAGAAGGTCGTGAGTTCAATACTCCTGCCTATCAAAAAATTTTCCCGTATAGCCAATTAGGAGTAACTTAATGTTGGAATCGGTACTTAGCTCAAAAAGAGCTGGACCGGTTTTTCCTTAATTTGAGGTACCTATATTCATCGGAATCTCGAGCAAGACGTCTAGTTGGATTCGTCTCGTCGAGCTCTTGAATTTAGACTCAAATTTTGTCCAAATCCGATTCCGTATGAGTGAGTTATTACAAAATTCGTTTAGTATGGGTACCATTAACTCAAAACCGGGACTTTGAGTTAGTACCACATTTATGAAGGAGGAAACATTTTATTTCCTTATATAGAACCTTCCATATATTTATGGTATGTTCTTTAGAATAGAAAGGTGACTCACGTGGTTTGCACCACGCAAACCGCGCACGCGCGGCGTGGGCGAATGGGCGCACGTACGCATCGTCGCGAGGAGCGATTGGATTTTACGATCATAGATATGATCTGACGGTCAGGATATTTGGCGCTCTTTAAGATAGATCCGTTAAGATCTGACGGTCAACATGGCACCCGAAAACCAACAGACAAATATGACTGTTGGGAAGCATCCATTCTTTTCTAAGGCACCTGTCTGAAGTGTCACCAATACTTCTATAAATACCAAACAGAATCCAGCAAACAATATACGAAAATTTTAGCATTCACAGTTACATAGCATTTAGAGTTTAAGAAGTCGATTCATCTGTCGTTCTTACTACTTGCTCTAAGTTCGCACGCTTTCAGGAAACGTAGTACTCTTAGTCGTCATACTGAAAGGTACAGCCGTTGTATCCTGGGAGACAAACACCTTACTGGTTTTAGTACTAATACCAGGGTGTTCACTGTCTTAAGGAAAGAGACAACTCGACTCGGCTTTCTCTCTCTAATCTTTTATTTAATCCTTGTTTTTAAATGATATTGTTTTTCTTTTAATCTATTTGAGATACAATATTAATTCTTTTTTTTAGAAATAAAATTATCTCTGAATCTATTTCAGAAAGACACTCTAAAGTGTATCCCTGTTTTATTAAACAGGAAGATCAGATTCTTGGTTTTTCATAATACAAGAAGAACAACACTTAATTGGTATATATCTAGACTAGCGATTACGGAATTGAAGTTCAATACTTATTGTTTTCATTTTTTATGTTGCGTTTCTTGGATAACGATTCACCGATGTTTGGATTTAGAAGTACATTAACTTGTTTGGTAAAAGGAATATAATTTGGCTGGCGAAGTTCTTGTTTTAAATACCCTAGAACACCAAATAGACATTTAACTTGCTCACCTAGATTTATCTAATATAAAAAATGTTATCTAATTCACAGTTAGTTTTACACCTCTAAGTAACCAATGTTACATATTATATTATCGCACAAGGGCTCCAAATAAAATATCGCTCGAGACCTCCTATTTCTCATGATGCAGGGGCACCCGGCGTGGAGGCTTTTTCCATGACTAAACCGGACCATGGGCCATCCGGCCATGGAGAGTAGCTTTAGGAAGTCCCAATTTTAGTATGATTATTAGAGAATTTAGGTTTAGGAAATTATGTTATTTTAGTATTTCCAATAATTGGAAAGGTCCAGATTTGAGTCTAGTTATTTAGGTAGTTGCAGTATTTTATTTATTTAGGAAAGTCTAATTCAAGTCTATCTAGGAAAGTCCAGAATCCTATAAAAGGATATCTAGTTTGTCCATTATTCCCATGTTGAAGAGAAAACCCAATCAAGTTTAATCGAGTTTACAGTTATTTAGAGTTATTTAATCGTTATTTTATCGTTCTTCGTATTAGTTTATTTTATTCTTAAATTCCGTTGCGTTCTACATCATGTGGTATTCAGAGCCACCAAAGTTTTTGGCTAATGATTCTGGAAATTTTTTTCCAGAACAGTTACATCAGTATCAATCGTATTATATTCGTCAAGATGATTATATTCAATCAAATTATACTCATCAAGAGATAACGAATCAATGCTCATGTTCATCATGTTTATATGCGAATAACGACTCGTACAATTATCATTGTAATCCGGGAGAAATCGAACGAGAAACCCCTCCACAACCGTATTCATCATCACCATCACCATCACCACCACCACCCCCACCATTGTCTTATACAGCTTCACATCCATATTCTTCTTATACACCACCTCCGTACTCTTATTATTCACAACCGTTTTCACCACCTCTACCTTCATACACTTATTATTCACCACAATCACCACCACCACCGCAACCTTCGTACTCTTATTTTACACCGGCACCGTATTCACCACCTCTTATACAACCGTATTCACCTCCACCACCAACACAATCATCTTCTCTTTCCTATTCACCACCACAACAACCACAACCGTCTTTTTTCGAAACAGTTCCATCGCTAATACCCGATTTAGTTAAGGTTCAACATGTAGTGAACGACATCAAAACAATAATACGTCAACCATATTCATCGTCTATTTTATCTTTCAATAAGGAAGAAGAAAGAGAAGAACACAAAGAAGTTGAAGAAGACGCTCACAACGATGTTCAAGTCGACGAAGAAGAAGAACAAGAAGAAAAAGAAGCGTACGAAGAAGTTGAAGCTATAGGTATTTACGCAATTACGTCATCACAAACTACGAAAGGTGAATTATTTTTGGTTGATTTTAACACTAAGTTGAAAAACAAAAACATCACTACCCGCATCAAAGTGGACACAAATTCTAGGGTCTTCAAAAACATTACTTGTAATAATCCGAACCCTAGAACTACTCTTCAAACACTTCTTAAATCTTCGCATGCATTGAAGAGTAGTAATAAAAAGGTGTTCTTAACTAGTGACATTTGGAATCGTTACTGTTCATGAAAATATCCTCAAATCCGTCGCCGAAGTTGGATTAGTCGCAGAAGTTTTCACCAAATCGAAACTCAATGAACTTGTCGGCGATTATGCAATCGGTCATGCCACCACCAGTTCTTCTATGCTAAAAAACGTTCAATCCCTTATTGCTGGTTACCCATTAAGATCTGTTGGAGTTGCCCACAATGGTAATTTAGTCAATTATCCTAAACTCAGAGATATGCTTGAAGAAAATGGTTCAAATTTTTATACTAGTTATAGTACTGAAGCTTGTGTTTTTGCTTGTGAAACTTGTGCACTTGATCTTATTGAAGCAACATATGAGAGAGAAGTTCACCCATGTGAGGTTATTGTTATTGATAATGATGGTATTCAAACTCTTTCCATACCTCACTTTCAACCAAAAACTTCCATCGTATTTGATCGATCTATTTATAAATCAAGGAGAGTATTCAGTGAGATTTTAGCAACAAAAACTCCTGTTGATTGTGACGTTGTTATTGTTGTACCTGATTTTGAGGTTCTTGCTGCTCTTGGGCATGCATCAAAAGTTGGAGTTCCATTTGAACAAGGTTTAATTAGGTCACATTATGTTGGTATAACTTTTATAGAACCATCTCAGAGAATTAGGGATTTTGAAGTAAATTTGAAATTAGCCCTAGTTCAAGCTGTTTTGGAAGGGAAGAGAGTTGTGGTTGATGATTCAATTGTGAGAGGAACGGCTTCTTCTAAGATTGTTAGGTTATTGAATGAATCAGGTGCAAAAGAAGTTCATATGAGAATTGTTAATCCATCCATGGTTGCTTGTTATTATGGAGTCGATACACCTACTTCGGAAGAGTTGAATGCAATTAAGTTAAGTGTTGCGGATATTAGGCAGTTTATCGGTCCGATTCACTTGCTTTTGATAGTTGGAAGAGTTTGCTAACAGAAGATTCGTCTAAATTCTGTTATGCTTGCTTTACCCGAAAATATTCTGTTTCACCACCTAGCACAGAGATTAAAGCAAAGAAGGTTAGGGATTTCGTCGTGATGGTTTGGAAGACGACACTCAAGGTTAATTTTCCCATAGAGGGGAATGTGGTGCTTATGATATTTTTCACAGACCTACAGGATGACGGGAGATGTAGAAAATTATTGGACCTATATTCTCTAAGATCGATTTTCCGAGGATCTTTGCAACGTTGGATTCGGTATGAAGTTGGTGTTTTGGTCCTTATTCTTCTTCGAAATTCCGGCAAATCTCGAACAAAGTGGGAATTACGGATCGCCATAACAGAGTTCACCGTTTGCTGGTGCATTACGTTATTTTCTTCATCAAACGGTTCGGGACGAACCTCTTGGGAGAAGGGGATGCTGATGCAGGGGCACCCGGCGTGGAGGCTTTTTCCATGACTAAACCGGACCATGGGCCATCCGGCCATGGAGAGTAGCTTTAGGAAGTCCCAATTTTAGTATGATTATTAGAGAATTTAGGTTTAGGAAATTATGTTATTTTAATATTTCCAATAATTGGAAAGGTCCAGATTTGAGTCTAGTTATTTATGAAGTTGCAGTATTTTATTTATTTAGGAAAGTCTAATTCAAGTCTATCTAGGAAAGTCCAGAATCCTATAAAAGGATATCTAGTTTGTCCATTATTCCCATGTTGAAGAGAAAACCCAATCAAGTTTAATCGAGTTTACAGTTAATTAGAGTTATTTAATCATTATTTTATCGTTCTTCGTATTAGTTTATTTTATTCTTAAATTCTGTTGCGTTCTACATCATCTCAGCCTTGCGACTGGGTGCAATAGCAGGAACAACATCAAAATCCGCAGCAAGATTGGGCTGCAACCTTCGGTACTATTTGGAGGTGAATCTTCACAACTATAACCTTCGGAACAATAGCCTATCTTAATGGAGTTTAAACCCTAGCATTTATCGAAAGCAACGTGTATCTCAATCACATATTAAGGAAAGGACTACTCTTCGATAAAAGGGGAGGAAGGACGAAAAATCCCGACTTTCATCTAAAAAAGAAGAAAGGACAAGATGCTTATATGCAAATACAAGTATAAGAACAAGTACAAGAGGAGCTAAAATTATAAGTTCAACTAGTGGTGTCAAATGAGTCGGGTTGCCCGAACCTGGTCCAGTACATTACTTTGACGGGCCAGGTCGGCCTGTGGGTTTGCCTGATGGGCATTTACTTGATGCAAACAAATTTTTTTTATCAAATAAATAATTTTTCCCGGTAGAAAAACAAAAAAGTTTGAGGGTGTTTGATTTTTACACTTCCTAAAAGTGTTTCATCTATTAAATGTGCAACATTGAATTTAGGTTATTTGTTTTTCCCTCAATCAGAAAAACTCACTTCTAAGTGGTGACAAAATACGCAAAAAAAAAAAAAATTCCAATTGGAACTAATCTAATTGCACTTTTTGTGTCTGATATCTTCATGGAAATAAGTATTTCTACCGTTTGGTACGAACTATAATTCTATGAAAATATAAAAGAAATAAAAGAATTTCCACCACCGTTCGATACGAACTATAATTCCATGGCTTTAATTCATTTTCATGAAATAGTCCACTTTGAATTACTTACTCACCCCATCGGAATTAGATACCGTGGAAAGTCAAAAATCAAAATAAAATTATTTTAATATATTCAGATACTTGAAACCTAAAATTTATCTTCATATATGTTTAAAATTATATTTTTACCCTTTTGTTATATCAAATTGACATTTTACCATTATGTTGTCAAAATGAATTTTTACCTTCCTATAATACCAAAATAACATTTTCACCCTTATGTGGTCTGAATGACATACTTACCTTTATCTTGTAAAAATAGTTTGTCTACACTTTTATATTAAAATGGAATTTTTACTCTTTTATATTAGTAAAATCTCTTTTTGATCTATACTTTGTCAAAATTACATTTTTATCTTGTTTTGTTTACAACTTGACATTCTTACTCTTAAGTTAGCAAAGTGACACAAGTATAAATAATTTTGACAACATAAGGGTAGAAATGTAATTTTAACAATATAAGGATGAGAATGTAATTTTAGCAACATAAAGGTAAAAATGTCATTTTGACAACATAAAGAGTAAATAAAAGCTCTTAATTGAATATTATATTCGTAATAATTAGTTGTCAACCAATTAACAAAATTTGTAATTCCACGGAACAATAAATGACAACCAAATGAAAGAACTTTTATTTCCACGGAATAAATTTTATGGAAAATTTTCTATGGAAACCTTTTACTTCCACGAAAGTGTTTCCCTGATATCAAACACAACTAAAAAATAAAAACCTAAAATCTTAATAAAATCACTGATAAATACAATTTTCTTTACGATTTTAGCAAAGATTTCTCCCTTTCGTCATTCCTTTTCACCTAAGCCTATCCCCTAAGTTGTTTTCTTCACCCTACCTTAACTCATCACAAAACTACCTCAAGTACCAACTCTATGATGCAATTTGATTCCCTATTATAAACCTTAATATTTTTTTTTCCTCAATGTATGTTTCGTATTTATAAGTCCTATCATAAATTGAAAAATATGTTATCTAGATCGATTTAAATGCATATCCTCAGATTATATTTGGTGCAGTCTTGAATGATAAACAAGAGAAAGAGTAATGAATCTAACCTTTAGGGCTTCCAAGAGACAAACACAGGAAGGCCAAGCAAAGACTTTAACTTCTCCAGCCCCCGATGCCGTGACCCAGACTTGTACACAACAAACACAATCTGTTTAGTGCATCACGTAGACACGTACCCCTCACCCCCAATTTTCCCAACCAAATTTGACCCACCTTAGATCTCCTATTAATGTATCATAATCCAAATCTGTCCTTGTTAAATTGTTGGACTCGAATCTCTTTGTAATTTTGAGATTTTTTCCCAAGTAAACTCCCACTAGATAATGTAATTTAATCACTTATTAGCAAATCAACGTCACATGTTCAACTCACGGTAGAGGTGAAATCTATCATTTATTTATTTTTTGGAATAAATCTATCATTTATTGATATGTGTTAAAGAGTATGAATAAAATAAAAGTAAGACGTTCCTGTGATAGTCTTAAGAGTCTCAAAATGAAGTTTAGGGTCCAAAATATCTTTACTACAGGTAGTTATCGGGTTTGTTCAATTCATGTGTTTATTCATTACGTATCCATACTATATTGAATCTAATGATTTTTAGAATTCATACAAAAGAAATCATTGAAAATGAACTGGTGATTTTTTTGCCCTTCATATTGTGATTGACTTCCCTATTCAAATTTTAGCCTTTCTTTTTAATATTTAATATTTAATATTTTGATGACTGGATTTTAGTTTTTGCTTTCCAACATACTCCCAATATCTTCATCAAAAAAAAAAACATACTCCCAATAATTTATTTTCAAATATAAAAATTAGAAAGTGTGAAAAGAAAGAATTATCCTTCATGTCTTTCTCTCTCTCTTCACAATGAAACTTTTTATTTTTGTTGTCAAATATTAAAAATTTATTCACTCATATGTTTTTTTTCCAAGTTCATCTCCTCCAATAATTTGAGAGTTTGGTTTTTTTTTTTTTTTTTTTTTTTGTTAAGGAATTTGAGAGTTTGGTACCCTTTATACATTGATGCAATTGATACCATAACTCTTGGCATACATCGTCCATCATTTTCAACTCATGCCGAATTTTTTCAACTTCCTTCTACTAAATCACTATCTAGGTACCCGTCTCCTCTTAATATTTGTTTTTATAATTTGAAAAATATAATTTGATCTTTATCAACGACCGTCCTAGAAATTAGTTTAGATTTTCCAATGGGATTAAAAAATTTCATACAAAGTATTATAATTTAGCCCAAGTTGTGAAGACAATTGACCGCTTTTGATAACTTACTGTTCGTCCAAATATCCTTTATTTTGTTCTACGCCTTCAGGGCCGGCCCTAGCCCAAAACCACCAAAGCGGTGGCTTTGGGCCTCCAACTTCGAAGGGCCTCCGAATGAAGTTTTATGACTTACTTTACCAGTGTTTTACAATAATTAGCACAAATGACAGATTAGCTCATTGGTCTAGACAGTTATTTGAATCCAAACTGAGGTTCGAGTTCCAGCAAGTGCGTTTTTATTTTATAATTTTTTATAAAGCCTTATAAGAAATTATTAGGGGCCCAAATTTATAAACGACTTCGGGCCTCACAAATGGGAGGGCCGGCCCTGTACGCCTTATACATGAAATGACAAAATTTATAATCGGTTTGTGATTATCAGGTGATCTCTACAGTGACTCTGCTGCAAATGTGCAAGGGTACATGAACATTTAATGCAAACTAATTTATTATGTTTTGCACTTTTGTGTCGATAATTCATTATATTATAACATAACATGATTATTAAGTCAAATATACATGACCACATATTAAAAGAAGTTAAGAGGCTCATATCCTTGATTACATTATCTTAAATCAATTTTCATATGTTCTTTTTTGAGAAATGGACTACGATCTACGTTAGTCACATTGATACATCATGAAGATGTGATAAACACAATAATTGTTTAAGTTAAACTAATAACAAAAGAGGATTAAAGTGTAACTATGGACTCCACCATATCCAAGAATCGAATCTAAAACTTCTAGAAATTTAGAGTTTATATCAACACTATCAATCACTTGGACAACAAAATGTTAGACGATTTCGTTGAAGTGAAATTTTATTTTACTATATCTCAACGTGTTAGGAAAAACTTCGTTAACAAAATCCAATGGCTAAGATAGTGTTTGATGGGTTTGACCTGGTTGACTCGTATTCAAACGTTTATCATTACTAGTTCAACCTCTCACATAATTAAAGTGATTAGTGATCATAATTATTATTTTTTATAATTGTTAGTATTTGAGTATCCTTTCTAGTTTATTAAATTAAGAGAGAGAAAGCACAATGATAATCTAAAAAAATGAAGTTAGGTTAACTTCATAATGCTATAAATAATAGAGTACTTCTTAATTGTTATATTTGAGTATCGTTTTCTAGTTTCTTCAGACAAACAAATCTAGAGAGAGAAAGAGAGAAATAAACTTTTACCAGTAGATTATAATTAATGGAGGTATTTGGAAGAACAAAAAGAGTTACAGATCCATTAGATGATAAAGTTAGGGCTTCCATTTGCAGTGATCACCATGATCATCAACTAAAGAGCTATGTTAGTAGTGGAAGTGAACATGAAGCTGATGATAATAATAATAATTCACCTTGTCTTTCTCATCTCATTCATGAATTTCTAGAGAGAGAAAATCAAAACAACAACGATAATGATGATAATGATCATCATCAATTAAACGAAGACGATTATTTATCAGATTCTGATATCAACATTAGTAAGTTTCTCTCTCTAAACGAACCGATTGATCTAATTCAAGATCTTCTAAATCCAAAACGAAACTCATCATCATCAGATTCTTCATTTCGATTTTATCTTCAATCTCAAGTTTCAAAAGCGATGAATTTATTTTCTTGTTTTAGATCAACCAGAGAAATTTTCAGGCGAAAAATTATGATTTTTCTAAGAGAATTAGGGTATAATGCTGGAATTTGTAAAACAAAATGGGAGAAATCAAAATCCGGTGGACTTAGTGCCGGAAACTACGAATTCATCGATGTGATTATCAAATCAGACGAATCTTCAGTTATTAATCAAAGGTATTTCATAGATACAGATTTTTCTGACGAATTTGAAATTGCTAGACCGACTGATCAATACGAGAAGCTATTAAAGATTTTACCTAGGGTTTATATTGGGAAATCTGAAGAACTAAAACAAATTGTGAAGATGATTTCTGAAGCAGCAAAGAGATCTTTAAAAAGTAGAGACCTTTATTTATCTCCGTGGAGGAAAAATCGTTATATGCAGATGAAATGGTTTGGTCCGTACCGGCGAACAGTGGGTCAGATTCCGGCATCAATGTCGTCGTCGTTGTTGACACCGTCGTCAAGTTCATTAGGGTTTGATCAGTTTCCTGCTAAATGCCAGTCAATTGGGTTTAAGGTTGTTGTCACTAATAGTAGCCATTATTACGGTTTTAGTAACGGTAGTAGTAACGGCCGATTTATTATTTCTGCGGCGACTCGTACGAGATAAGTCAAGAAGAAAAACAAAATTATTAATATTTTAATATAAATAGATAAATAAATAAATAAATAAATTGTTTGATTTTATTTTTGTTGTCAAGATGTGGACATTTGTGAGAGTAATGGGAAATCATATGCGGTGAAAGACAGTGTTGACAGCTCAATTTGGAATTTGGAGGAGTAGATAAGGTTAGGGAAAGGGAAATGTGGGATCCACATAAGTGAATTTCTATGATATCCAAATTGACGTTGGGACACCACAATTATTTTTAGATAGGACTAATGTTTGGGCACAAGGGCTTTACCCAAAAATCTTTTAAGTCCATCACTTGAACTATAATTTGAGGGAATTTGGGTCCAGATCTATTTTTTTAAATCAAATAGATAAATTATATTTTATTTAATAGGAGATACTTATATATTTTGTTTGATTTAAAAATTGAATATTTATATTTTATTTAGTTAAAAATCTGAATGTTATACACAAATCAGTTGCAAATTACAAAAATGTTAAAAAACTTAAAAATAATTAGAAAAGAAAATGAACAATCTTCTTTTGAGTTAGAGTCTTACTCAAGTTACGACTTTAATGGACTGGTCAAGAAAATCAATCTAAAATTAGCATAAGATAATTGTAATTTATCACGAGAACTACAAAAAAAAAAATGTAAACGATCTTACATATATCAATAATTTTATACCTAAAACTCCTCAGTTATAGTTTGCACGAGATCATACATGTTAGTAAGATTTTGTTTATTTAGTTGGGGAGAGAATGAGTGATGGACAATGTTTGATAGTGTTATTCTTTATGTTGTTGAAATGTGTATTAATAGCCCTTAACAAAGAGTTAATTCTTATTTGGCCCCCTACTTTGTGACCAACTTTAAATATGGGCCTTAAATTTCTATAAATTCAAATATAGCTCCAATTTTCAGACAAATGTCATAACTACCCCTCCTATTAATGTATTTTCAAAATAAAATAAAATAAAAAAATTTAAATTCCACCTCACTTCCCCCTCCACCACTCATCTCTCTCCACGTCACCTCTCTCCCCAACTCACCTCTCTTCTCCGATGAAGGTTGCCGGCCGGAAAATTTTCCGGCCGGCGAACTTAAAAGAATTTTTTTTGTTCACTCATCTCTCTCTCTAAAAATTCCGGCGGAGGGGGTTTCCCTTCGCCGAAATTTTTTGAGAGAGAGATGACTGAAAAAAAAAATTAGGTTTAAAGGTCGCCGGCCGGAAAATGTTTCGGCCGGCGACCTTCATCGGAGAAGAGAGTGGTGGCTTGGAGAGAGAGAGAGAGGTGAGTTGGAGAGAGGTGAGTTGGAGAGAGGTGACGTGGAGAGAGAGGAGTGGTGGAGAGGGAAGTAATGTGGAATTTAAATTTTCTTTTTTATTTTATTTTGAAAATACATTAATAGGAGGGGTAGTTATGACATTTGTGTGAAAATAGGAGACCATATTTGAATTTACAGAAATTTGAGGGTCATATTTGAAGCTGGTCACAAAGTAGGGAGCCAAATAAGAATTAACTCAAAAAAAATGTGTATTAATCTATTATACAAAACAGATACTTGTGACTAGGACAAAATAAATGTCCCTAGATTATGACTAGATTGCCACATACTCCTAGATGATGACTGGACAGCCACGCATACATATGACCAAGAAAAGTCTTATCTTTTAATCTGATCCGTCTATTCTTCATTCATGTACTCTCATCTTTAATCTGGTTCGTATATTCTTCATTCATGTTCATTGTTTCCCTTCATAACTTCTTTACCTTTAATTAAAATTATACCAAACTCTTCACCTCCCACGTCAATCCCTCTCCCACTACTCAAACTTCATCCCCCTCAACCTCTTTTTTTTCCCACCAACTTTCTTCAAACAAAGTCTATTAAGTGTGCCAATAAGTTTTTTTTTTTGATGAAGGGTGTGCCAATAAGTTAGGATTGAAATTTATAAAGCTGGGAATATTGCTGGTTGGTTTGGGTTTAGGTATTC
>BEHA01002077.1:162792-187834 GCA_002897215.1 Eschscholzia californica subsp. californica | reverse complement strand
CCACACCTGGATAAAGTTGTCACCACCAGATGATAAAGACGCTCGAAATCCACCACCAATGGCTCTTCCAAAACCAGAGGATAAAGGAGTTGATCTAAACAGATCCAAAGTCACAAAGACTCTATAATTTCCAATTCAATATTCTCTGTTTTTTCATTCATAATAAGCCTCATTATATAGAGGAGAATACATTAAATGGGGAAATAAAAGCTAATCTAAATGCATAGTAACGCTCAGCCCGTTGGTAGGTTTGTCTGTGTATTCTAGCGCTGCTCGCTCCAACTCTGTTTGTTCCAGTTCTAATTGTTCCAGCACTGGTGCTCCCGCATTAGACTCTCCGGGTTGGAAAGGATTTGTCCTCAAATCTGATAGCTCCTCGTCTTCATTATAAGGAAAAACATCACCCACATTGAAAGTAGCTGAAACACCATAGTCACCTGGAAGCTCTAATTTGTAAGCATTATTACCAATTTTCTCAAGTATCTTAAAAGGACCCTCTGCTCTTGGCATCAATTTTGACTTGCGTTTGTTTGGAAACCTCTCCTTTCTTAGGTGTAACCAGACCAGATTCCCTGGTTAGCACGTTTATTTTTGTTGGCCTTTTTCCTGTACTTCTCATTGGCTCTTTCTATTTCTGCTCGAACATTCTCATGTAGCTTCTTCATTGTAGTTACCCTTGTCTTTGCTTCAAAATCAGCCTTAAACCCCAAAGGTATTGAAATCAGATCAATAGGAGTAAGTGGAGTAAGACCATAGACAATCCCAAAAGGTGAACGTCTTGTAGTGTAGCTTGTTGACCTATTATAAGCAAACTCAGCCTAAGCTAGTTTCAGATCCCATTCCTTCAAGTTCTTCCTTATCAAGCCTCTCAAAAGAGTAGTTAAAGTTCTATTTATCACTTCTGTTTGACCATCAGTTTGTGGATGACAAGAAGTACTAAAAAGGAGCTTAGTACCAAGTAATCTCCACAAAGTCTTCCAGAAATAGCTTAGAAACTTTGAATCACGATCAGAAACAATGGTTTTAGGAATACCATGAAGGCGTATAACCTCCTTAAAATACAAGTCAGCAACCATACTAGCATCATCAGTCTTGTGACAAAGAATAAAATGGGCCATTTTGCTGAACCTGTCAACTACCACCATGATAAAATCTTTTCCCCTCTGAGTTCTCGGTAGTCCCACAATAAATTCCATGCTCACATCATCCCAGGGTTGTATTGGAACAGGTAAAGGAGTTTACAGACCTGGTTGGAAATGGCTTTTCATTCTTTGACACGTGGCACATCATTCTATGATTGAATGAACATCTCGTACCATCTTGGGGCCAGAAGCAATGCTCATAAAGCATGTCCACTGTTTTGTTGATCACAAAATGTCCAGAAAGACCTCTGCCATGGGCTTCGCGAATCAGCAACTCCTGAACAGAACTCCTTGGCACGCAGAGCTGGCTTCTTTTAAAAAGAAATTCATCTTGCAAATGGTACTGATTTGTAACTCCCTTTTTGCACTCATTATATAAAGTCTTCAACAAATCAAATCGCATAATTCGAGAATCCAGAATAGAGATTATAGCAAACCTCCTTGAGAGTGCATCAGCAACAATATTAGTTTTCCCAGCCTTGTACTTTGACACAAATGAGAAGGATTGTAGAAACTTTACCCATTTGGCATGTCGGTTTTTTAGCCTGTGCTGGTTGTTTATAAACTTTAGTGCCGCATGATCAGAATATAAAACGAACTGACATGGCCTTAAGTAATGCTCCCAATGGGTCAAAGCTCTCACAATAGCATAAAACTCCTTATCATAGGTTGAGTAGTTTTTCTGTGCTCCTGTACGCTTTTCACTGATATAAGCTATGGGACGTTGTCTTTTGATAAGAATAGCTCCAATTCCCACTCCACTAGCATCGCATTCAACCTCAAACACTTGATTAAAGCCGGGAAGTGGTGAAATAGGTGCTTCGCATAGCTTCTGTTTCACCAATTCAAATGCCCTTTGGGCAGCGCTGCTCCATTCGAACTTGTCCTTTTTCAAGCATTCAGTTAGTGGTGCCACGACAGTGTTGAAATTCTTCACAAAGCGTCTATAGAATGACGCAAGTTCATGAAAGCTTCTTAGATCAGATTGGGTTGTCAGAACTGGCCAACTCCTTATAGCTTCAACTTTACTTTCATCTACTGAAATGCCCTTATCTGAAACAATATAACCAAGAAACACAATGCTAAAAGTAAAAAACTCACACTTCTCGGGCTTAACATATAACTTGTTTCTAGTCAACACCTTGAAAACTTCCCTGAGGTGTTCGACATGCTCGACTTCATTCTTGTTATAGACAAGAATATCATCAAAATAAAACACAACAAACTTTCCAACTAAATCACGCAGAACCTGATTTATTAGTCTCATGAAAGTGGTGGGTGCATTGGATAATCCAAACGACATGACTAGCCATTCAAACAGTCCATTCTTCGTCTTGAATGCAGTCTTCCACTCATCACCTTCCTTCATTCTGATCTGGTGATATCCACTCCTTAGATCAATTTCTAAAAAGACCTTTGAGCCATTCAGCTCATCTAGCATGTCACCCAACTTGGGTATGGGATAACGATACTTGATGGTTTTTTTGTTAATAACTCGGTTGTCTACACACATCCTCATCGAACCATCTTTCTTTGGTACAAGCAGAGCTTGTACAGAACATGGACTCATGCTCTCCCTGACATACCCTCGATCAATCGGCTCTTGCACTTGTTTCTGCAACTCCTTAGCCTCTTCTTGATTGCATCTATAAGCAGGACGATTTGGCAAAGGTGCACCTGGTAGTAAATCAATTTGATGCTCAATACCTCTGTTTGGAGGTAGTCCGGGTGGTAAATCTGTAGGAAAAACATCACTGAACTCATTCATCAATTCCAGCATCAATGGATGAGAACTCACTTCTGCTCCCTCCTTCTTCTCAACCACCAGCAAAGCAAAGACCTCCTTGCCCTTACCCATCTTCTTCACGATTTTGGTTTCACCCAAAAACATGTTCTCCTTGCATTTCTCTGCTGCAATTTAGCACACATAGTAGGTGATAAAGATATCAATGTAATGTGCTTCTTATTCTTATGAAAAGAATAAGTATTCTTGTACCCATCATGTACAACTCTTCTATCAAACTCCCAAGGTCTACGAAGCAATAGATGACAAGCATCCATTGGAATGACATCACAGATTACCTCATCATGGTAGTTCTTCCTAATAGAAAAGGAAACTGCTACCTGTTTAGAAACCTGCAACTTGCTTCCATCAGTCAACCATTTCAGTTTGTAAGGTTGTTGATGCTTTATAGTTGGCAAACTCAGCTACTCCACAAGTGTAGTAGATGCCACATTAGTACAACTTCCACTATCAATGATCAAACTGCAGACTTTTCCTTTGATTGTGCACCGGCTCCGAAAAATAGCTTCTCGTTGCTCTTCTTCCGTATTAGGAACAGAATGCAACACCCTTCGAATCACCAACAATTCTCCTCGATCAGGTTGCTCAATGACTTCATCATCTTCCTCATGAACTTTCTGATCAGCAACTTCTAAATCATGAGATTCCTGCCTTAGCTCTTCCTCAATCTCCTCAATCTCTTGAGTTGTCATAACTCTTCGAGTAGGACATTCAGCTTGGAAATGCCCAAACCCTTGACATTTAAAGCACTTCTTCTTCAAATTCACATCCATAGGTTTTGTTGAATTCTGAATTTCTGGTTTTTTGTTGCAGTTGCTAACATCACCTTTAACAGTTCCTTTTGAAGACGAAACAACACTATAGGATCTGGTGTATTGCTTCTTGCTCGTCTTAATCTGCTTCTCCACCTTGATAGCAAGCTTCTTTACGTCATCAAGAGTCCAGAAAGGCTGCAGCTCTACCTTGGTTGAAATTTCATCATTCAAACCATGTACAAAGCGTACAATAGTCCTTTCTTGTGGTTATTGAACATCACATCGTAATTGTAGAAGATCAAACTCCCTTTTATATTCTTCTACAGTCCTCTTCTCTTGCTGCAAGTGTGTAAGCTTTAGGTACAACTCTTGCTTGTAATCATCGGGTAAAAATCTCTTCTTCATAAGTCGTTTCAGCTTCTCCCAAGACCTGATTCTAGTCTTGCCTTCTCTTAAACGTTGCGACTTAAGAGTATCCCGCCAAAGGCTAGCATAACCTTTTAGCCTCAAGGTTGCTATCTTATACTTTTTCTCATCATCATACATATTATATTCAAATGCACGTTCCATTGATCTTAACCAATCTAGAATGTCATCTTGATTCAGATTACCTTCAAAATCAGGAAAATCAACTTTGAATTCTTCTTGCCGAGTGTGTTGTTGATGTGGTAGATTATCTCTTCTTCTCCCACGTCTAGAACTAGCACTATGATCATCATTAGAACTAAGAGAAACACGTCCATCTTCATCAGAAGATGAATGGTTATCTCCAACTTTATGTCTTCTTGGCTGCGCTTGCACGTTCTGACGCAGCGGAAAACGAATAAAAGAGTCTTAGATCTTCCTCTAAAGACTATAGAACCGAAATTGATAACAAGAATACTAAAATACTGAATTTTATTGATTGAATGAATGACTGAAACAACTTCTAAGCCCTCTTTATATAGACCTAGGGTTTCCTAATCTTGCTCAAACTCCAATAGCAACTCCTAATAAAATAAAATACTAGAATAGTAGTAATCCTAAACTGATAACAATTCCAAAAATGGAAAAAAAACTAGTAAAAGTCCGTTTTGAGGCCCTAAACGATGGAATTTGCCCCTCAAAGTGGGCCCGTTGTGGCAAAGCGACAACGAATGACCAGAACGCAATTTCAAATTCGCACCATCCCTCAAAATTTCGTCCAACTCCGACACCCGTAGCTTCGGTTTTGGCCGTTTTAGTCTGTCACCTTTGAATTTGGTCGCTTCTATTTCATCCATGTATTTCTAGGCCAATTCCTCTACATCACATTCATGCCATTAAAAACCTGAACCATTTGTTGCATTTGTTGCCTCATTTCCTCCATTTTTTTACCAATACGCTCAGCGTATGCTTAGTCGAGAGTCAATCCTCTTGGAAATTCCATATTATCAACACAGGGGATTTATAATTTCACTTGATACCACTTGAATTATAAGCTTCTGAATTATAATTTCACTCCACCAACCTGAATTAGAGCTCTGATACCACTTGATGCATTTTCCCGGAAGCGTGAGTACGGAGTGAATGTAAAATCGTAACAGGTAACTAGGAAGATCCGGATCACCACACTTTGATAAAGTTGCCACCACAAAGTGATAAAGAAACCGGTTGAGCTAACACCACACCTGGATAAAGGTTCCACCACCAAATGATAAAGACGCTCGTAATCCACCACCAATGGCTCTTCTAAAACCAGAGGATAAAGGAGTTGATCTAAACAGATCCAAAATCACAAAGACTCTATAATTTCTAATTCAATATTCTCTGTTTTTTCATTCATAACAAGCCTCATTATATAGAGGAGATTACATTAAATGGGGAAATAAAAGCTTGTCTAAATGCATAGAAACTAGATACATCGGAAACAGCTTAGTTTAAATGCATGAATATATAAAGACTATACTAAACTTAATGCTAGTTAATAAAATGAAAATGACTCTTCAAGTCTTCGAGAATCTTCCTTAAAGACCATAATTAGCCATTTGATTGGTCCAACTTCAGCAAAGTAATGCTCAGCCCGTTGGTAGGTTTATCTGTGTATTCCAACGCTGCTTGCTCCAACTATGTTTGTTCCCGCTCTAATTGTTCCAACACTAGTGCTCCCGCATCAACTTGGTAGTGATAAAGTTTGAAATTTGTTGTGCATTCCTCCTGTTTCTCCCTTGAACTATGTGTGAACCATTAAGATCAACAATTTCAATATTATATTTTTCACAAAAATAGAAACACTCCAAACCAACGACGACCACCCATGGTCTCGTGCATATTGGATTCTAGCTTTTGATGATTCAACAAAATCCATCACAATCGCAATAGCTTCCTCTTTTGTTTGTAGTATTTGTGACAATTCATTTGTTATTCCCAACAAAAGCTTCATCAAATGTAAACAAAATACAAACTCAAAAGTTTGCGTCTAGGATAACAAATCTATTGCTTTCTACTTTTCTTTATAGGGTTTAGAGTAGTTAAATTGAGTTTTATGAAAATTTAGGATAGTTGAATTGAATGAATTCAAAATATAAAAGTTAAAAAAACTTAAAAATGCATATGGACTCGATCCCACAACCACAAGCTCCCCCTCATCAACAAATAAACAACACAAGCCCACGACCGCAGAGCCAAACTCTACTTGTTATTATTTGTACACAGGAATTAGAAATATAGTAATACACACACACACACATATATATACAAAAATTACATGAAATGTTTAAAAAGGGATTCAAACTCACGACCTCACACTCATGGCCAAAGTCCAACCCGCACCCTCACCACTAAGCTAAATGCTTCTTCATGTCATAACCATACATCAGAAGTTACATATATTTATAAATACCTACATTAAAAAAAATTACTACTACTATTTTTTCGGGAGGATCCAAGGGGTGCGGCCGCACCCCCTCGCACCCTATGGATCCGCCCCTGGTTGCAGGTAGCTACTAGTGGCGTGACAGAGCATAAATTAAAACGGTAGGAAAAAAATCGATTTATATGACAAACTTTGGAATAGACAATTTCTAGTGTGAATTCAACTGCTTGACTATATATGTTTAGAATTTTTGAGTCTAAGGTCCAAAAATAGGAGTGGTAATTAGCCATATATCACTCCTAAATCAATAAAAACTAAAATAAACACATGAAATGAAAAATAAGTCTAAAAGTGTACTTTTTGATGGCCCCATACTTCAAGCCATTTTTTTTTCTCATATTATTGCCCATTTATAAATATAGTTTAACCTATATTAAACCAAAGGTTTCTTGTAGTTGAGTTAATAAATATATTTTTTCTTTTAAAATTATAATAAGAATTTGTTCTCAATATTTATTTTCAAAATTAATAGTTGTCAAATCCAGTATAACAAAACAATCATTCTTGTCCCGAAAATGAGATTTCCTTCCCTCCTTTGGTTCTTACAACATTTATATCTCTACAAACTATTTTTTTCTTGAAAATCATTATGAAAATTATATGTATGTTGATTAAATTTCGGATCTTCTTAAAATATTTATTTAGTTCTAACAACATATTTAAATGTAACATTTTTTATTACTTTTTTTTTCGTAAGAAAAGAAGTTGAATTTTCCATCAGTGCAATCTTATTTTCATAAAAAACATAATGTAAACTGATATTTATTATGCTGACATTTTCAGTATATTTCTAACATTTTATTGATTTTATTAGCATAATATGTGTGACATATGTTATGAATTAGTTACAGTAGGTGAATAAACTGATTATTTATCTAGCATCTTATTGATTCTAACATTTTTAGATATAACAAAATTTTAAAAAAATTTCTATCATTTTATTGATTTTAAAAATCACAATCATATACTTACACTCAAACAACTTCTAAGTTTTTAAAACAACTTAGGTGATGAATCAGCGTAACAAAAACATAATAAATGTATCATATATTTTCTAACTTACTTACATTATGTTAACCAAATTTTTAACATTTCTCTAGCATTCCTTGCTTCTCCTGTATTACTTAAATTAAGAGAAAAACATTTAAAATATTTTTCTAGAATTTTCTTTATTCTTATTACACGTAATGCTTTTACATTTTTATGGACAAATATTCAATCATTGAATGAAATTCTGTTATGCAAATTCTTAAAGTTGTTACCTTAAATAGAAAATAACTAAGGCAAATGCATGGGATCCAATTTTGACCCACGTCGGTCAAGAGTTTGAGGGTGGTGTTCAAGTCTTCCGAGATGGTCTCGGTCATTACTCTATTAGTACCAAAAAAAGCCACAAATTTATAAAAAAATTCACTCGTTTGTAGTATTTTACTGATTTTAACAACACAATCATATCTTAGAAGAAAAATGTAATCTTGTTTTCATTTAAAATATGCATATAAACTGATATAAATATTTTGTTGACAATTTCAATATTCTTGTAGCATTTTATTAATTCTAACAGCATAATATGCGTTGTTAAAAAAATTTCAAAAATTTTCTTATAACATTTCTTTGATTTTTGCTTATATTTTTTCAACTCTACCAACATCTTCTAAACTCTGAAAAATCTATCTTAGATGTATATAGATTTCTTGCAAAGTTTTACATTTTTATTCTTTTTACATTGATGCTTTCGTATCATTCAATATATATTTATTATGTATATAAACATATTACCCGACCATTTTGTCAGAGTTTAGAAAATGTTGATAAAATTTTCACAATTTATGGAAAATCAAAGAAGTTCTACAACAAATGTGGGGGCGTTGCTAACTGCATAATCAAATTCTCTCATTCAAAATTAAAGCGTAAATGGTTTTCTGGGTAAGTCAAAAAATTACAAAACGTAAATATGCTATTAGAAAAAATGCTATGGAAATATACAAAATGTTCGCAAAATATCTAATCTCTTTTCATTTAAATTTTTGAAGAAAACAAGATTGTAGAGAGATAAATAGTGGGACAAGATCTGAGGGATTTTTTTAATAAAAAGATTGATATCCTAACTTTAAGAATAAAAACAACAAAACAATGCACGAAGCAATAATCTATCGTTGAAAAAAATGACAATATGGTAAAAGAAGAAATTTAATCTGCGGATGTCGAAAATTGGCTCCCGGTTAAATCAGCATGAAAAAGGGAGTTGATGCATGACAACCTCTGTTATGATGGTACATTCTGTTTGGAGAGGAGAGATTCCTCTGTTCAGCTCCGCTTCTCTGATCTGCTTCTCTGATCTGCTCCTTCCTTGCTCCTTTGCTCCAGCTCCTTTGCTCCAGCTCCTTGCTCCAGCTCCTTGCTCCAGCTCCTGTTCGTCTGTTCCCGAGGGGAGAAAACCTGCAAAGGGTTCGAAAACCGCTCCAACGCTCAAAACAGTCAGGGTGCTCGTTGCAGTAAAAGAATGAATATTGATCGATCCTTTTGGGGAGCGAGTTGTGAGAACTCTGAGTATGGGGTGATCTTTTCTGGAGTGAAGAGATCATGTCCTGTGAAGGACGAAGTGGGGGGCCTTTTATAGGCGAAGTTAAACCGACTGTGATTAGTGGCGGTGGCCGTCAAACCGTAAGGGAAGTTACCTCTTTCGCGCATCCAGGGTTTCTCTTCGAGTCTATCCCGGATCTTTGATAAGTGAAAGTTCCTAAGTTTAAGGATACTTCGTTTATATCTTGCCGGAGTGATATACTTAAAAGGAGAAGTTTCCTCTTCTAGATACGTGGAGTGCAATCGGGCTTAAACACTTCAAGATGTGAGGCCGACTGAGATTTTTCTAGAAAGTCCGGGATTAAGTCATTAGGTCGCGCAGCGCTGATATCTCCCCAGTTCTGGGAGTAAGATATGGGCCGAACCTGTGGAGACCCCCCTTATTCCTTTTAAGATCCCAGGGCTGATCTATCCATGCTAAGAGCGTTTAGTGCAGAGTTGATTTCTTCCGGCCGACCTCCCAGTTAGGGGAACGTATTACTGACCATCAGGTGTTTAGTTGTCCTGTTGCTGCCTTAAGCCGAGTTGTTCCAAGAGACTTCAGGTCTGATCTTGATTGTTCAGACGTTAGTCAACGTCTGGATATTTTATGCATCATCATGAGTCCCGCCACTCCTTAGTTGAAAGTAAAGAGACTAAGGAGTAGAAGTAACTCATGTGTTTTTTTTTTACTTTATTTGAAGGCCTGAAGTCGAGGGTAATACCTGTCCCAGAGCCGTATCGAGAAACTCTTTGGGTCTTACCTTGACCAGGGCTAGTAGTGGAACTCAGTATTGTGCTGATTTTCCAGAGCTGATTGGTATCTGCTAAGTGGAGATCCTTTCTCACGAAGCGATGTTTTTGCCAGAGCCATCCCAGCTATGTTTTGTCTTTGACACGTGGTTTGTTCTCCCGAGACACGTCTCGTCTTCTTCTGAAGTAATTGATTTCTTTTCCATACGTGATTTTGTGACATCACGTCTCTGCTCTTCTGATTGCCTCTTTTCGGCGCTGATCCTTTTGGATTACTATTCAAGGCAGCGCTTTCGGCATGCGTGGACACGTGGCATCTTGCTAGTGGGAGAGTAGGCGCGTTCCCCAGGGTTCTATTAATTCCTAATGCCGTCTTGGGCTAATCCGGACCGTCGATTGTCTCTCGCCATTGATTGAAGAATTGTTAGGGTTTTTCCTGTTGTGGCTGCTGCCGCGTGTCTTGCTCCCGTTGGTTCTCTTTACGCTGGCTCGGATTTGGGTCTTCCTATATTTAAGCGTTGTGATTTGTTCCTTTCTCGTCTTCTTCATTTCAACAAAAATCTTCATCTTCTCTTTCCCTTTCTTTGTCCACTGCTTGTGCACCTCTTTCTCTTTGATTTTCATGGCTACTCCTCCTTCTACTTCAGAGTTTTCTGGTCAAATGCGTTCCTGCAGTCGTATGACCCAGCAGGACCTGGAAACTCTCCGGGCCGCTCACATGATTCCAGACTCCGTTGAACTTATCCTCCCATCGTCCAATGATAGGATTTGCTACACTGACGACCGTCGTATTGGAGTCTATGAAGTCTTTTTCAACTTGGGTTTGGTGTTTCCCTTTCCTCTTTTTCTCGTTGAGCTGCTGAACCATTATGGGTTCAACTTTTTCAGCTGAGCCCCAATGCTTTGATGACTATCATGGCGTTATATTTCTTTTGTCTTCCGCAAGGTGAGAAGGCTAACCTTTATGCTTTCGATAGGATCTTCTCTCTCAAGTCCAGCGATCGGAACTGGTAATATTTTTCTTCTCGTGTCGGTCCATTCTTCTCTGCTCCTAGTATTCCCAAAGATTATAAGGAAAGGTTTCTTTTCGTTCGACCTTCCCTCGCCACCGAAATTTTGGGTTTGTTCCTCGTTCTCCCGGTTCTTCTCATGATCGTCCCAAGATTGTTCCTGATGCCGGAGACGTCAAATGTCATGAAGCTTTGACTGCTCTGGATAGAGGAGAGGAGGTGTTAACCCCCGAGAATTTGATCGATTTCCAGGCCCTTCATCAAGCTCAAGTGCTTCCTTCTCTCCCAGGTGAGGTTTTGTTAGAAGTCTCCTTTCTGGTAACTTCCTTTTCTCAATATTTATGTCTCGATTTTTTTTCCTTTTCTTGTGTTATCAAGATTCCTTAGGAAGCGAACTAGGACCGATGATCTTCCGTCTTCCTCTGGTTTAAAGAGATCTCGCACTAAATCTGTGGTCGGTCGGAGCCCAGCTGGCATTGTTATTTGCGAGCCTGGTAGTCCGACCTGTCCCTCGGTCCCTATTGATTCTTCTCCTAGTGTTCCTCCCTTGCTCAGGGGCGGTGCCGTTGCTTCCAAGACTAGGGCTAGCGTCCACTCTTCGGCGAACAAGGGTAAAGCTCCGGTGTCTATCGGTTTATCTGCTAAACTGGCTACTTTCCCTAAAGGTCTTCCCCGTCATGTGATATCTTTGATCGATGGTTTTTATTACTTCTTCCAGAATGAGGTATTTTGGCCTGCATCCTCTGTTTTCCAGTCTTCTTCTTCCCCTCTTTCTTTTTCTTTTACCGATATGTTTGCGTTCTTCTTTTTCAGTACTCTCAAGTTAATGATGTTGCGTCCTACCTGTCCTCAATCGAAAAACTTGAGGCCCAGCTTCAGAAGGTCGATTAAGAGGCTTTATCTCATAAAGTCGAAGCTGAAATGTTGGCCAATGATCTGAAGGTAGACTCTGCTGAGCGGGACTCGTGGAAGCTGGAGACAGAGCAAACTCGAGCCAGCGCTGCTCTCCAGTCCTCTCAGTCGGATGCTCGTTTTTCTATCTTGGAAAAGCAGCTTGAAGCTCTCAAGGAGAAAGAGGCTGCTTTGGTTCTTCAGAGGGAGAAGGATAAATCTTCCATAAGGCTCTCGCGTCGGAACGTACTCGAGCTGGCTAAGGTGAATCGAAAAAAGCCGATAGCTTCTTTTAAATGTGGGGATGAATTCTCGGCTATTCAGACGAAGCACCGCAAGTCGGGTTTTCAGGTGGCTTGGGAGGTGGCTCGTCGCTTCTATTCCCGAAGGATTCCGTTCCTCTGCGTCACATCGACAAGGATCGAGTGGCCATGTATGTTAATGCCGTAACAGCTGATCGGTCCCTTTTAGTGACGATGAGTGGGATGTTGAGGCGGCCACCTCCGTGGTTCCGGTGGATGATGATTCCGATGAGGGCTCGACCTTTTCGATCCCTCGTCCTAACTCCGGCAACCAACTCGAGTCTTTTCCCTCTGAAGCTCAGCCGTGATTTCTCTTGACTCGTATTTTGTTTTTCTTGTTTATTTTTTCTTACTACCTCAAACAATGTTTTGATTTTGCTTTGGTTTTGGTAATGAGATGGCTTTTTGCTTCTTCTTTTATCTTTGATCTACATCCGGTAGCTGTATGAACTTATAAACAAGACACTGATTATAGTTAATTTGACCCTATCTTACTAATGCATTCCTAAACTTACTACGCATGTTCCGAATGATTGCTTCTGCAAAAGATTAAGAAAAGTTAGACTTAACCTATCATGCTCTAATCTATTTCCTTCTGCAAAAGAAAACCCGAATTAGCGTGGCTCTGTAAATCATAGTGATATTCGAGCCTACCTTATGCCCCTGATCACGGCTATCGCTCCCAGGGCTGTTTTTATTAGCTTGGTCTTAACATTTTTCCTTCAACCTCTGGTCGTAGCTTGAACTACCAGAGCTGGTCGCGTTGGCTTGAGCGCGACTAGTTTAGCTAGGACTTCTCCTTAGACCTCCGATCGTGGCTTTCGCTATCAGAGCTGATTTCGTCGGCTTGAGCTCGACTAGTTTAGCTAGGACTTCTCCTTAGACCCTTGGTCGTGGCTTTCGCTACCAGAGCTGGTTTCGTCGGCTGGAGCTCGACTAGTTTCACTAGGACTTCTCCTTAGACCTCTGGTCGTGGCTTTCGCTACAAGAGCTGGTTTCGTCGGCTGGAGCTCGACTAGTTTCACTAGGACTTCTCCTTAGACCTCTGGTCGTGGCTTTTGCTACCAGAGCTGGTTTCGTCGGCTTGAGCTCGACTAGTTTTCGCCGGGACTCCTCCCGTGTTCCTGGTCGTTGCCTTAGCTACCAGGGTTGTCTTCCTCATTTTAAGCATGAATAGTTTCGCAAGGACTTTTCCTTATACCCCCGGTCACCTTTGCCAGGGTTGTAGTTTAACTAGGACTTCTCCTCGGGGATCCTCAGGGACCACGTTTTACTCGAGTAAAGAGTTTAAGTTTAACTAGGACTTCTCCTTGCGAGGCCTCGGGTCGCAGCCGTGGCTATCAGAGCTACCTCATTTGCCGGCTTGAGCCGATCAGTGTGACTAGAACTTCTCCTTGGGACCTTGGTGAAGGGTCAGTTTTACTCGAGCAAAGTTCAGTTTAACTAGGACTGCTCCTTAGGGCCCACGGTCGTTGCCGTTTCTACAGAGGTTGTCCTGTCCTTGGTCGTTGCTTTCGCTATCAGGGTTGTTTTCAAATTAGGGCCCTTGGTCGTTGCTTTCGCTACCAAGGCTGCCTTTAGGTCCCCTGGTCGTGGTTTTCGCTGTCAGGGCTACCTGCTCGAGTCAAAGCGAGATGAGTTTAACCAGGACTCCTCCTTTCATAGCCTTTTTGTTAAAAATATTTTATTTTGTTAGATAAAATATGTAGCTACTAATGCTACTTCTTTTGCCTAATGGCGTAGATAATAATATATGTATATAGGTAAAATATGTAGCTAGTAGCACTACTTTTCTTGCCTAACGGCTAAGATAGTAATATATATATATATATATTTATATATATATATATATAAAATATGTAGCTAGTAGCGCTACTTTTCTTGCCTAACTGCTAAGATAGTAATTATATATATATATATATATATATATATAATTACAGATAATTTGTGTGAGGTTGTGGAGCAATACTGACCTTGGCGGCGCTACTCCTGCATGTTCACGGGGCGATTGAAGTCAGTGACTTTTTCGATGCTCGCAAGGATGGGAACCACTGCTTGTCGTCGACAATACCGAGCCAAGATAGCGTAGCATTCTCTTGCCACTGTCTGGTCTCCCTTTACTGTTCCCACAAGGTTCGATCCTGAGATCGGGAATTTTATAGCTAGGTGGTTCAGTGAGATCACAACTCGTGACTCTCTCAAGAAATTCCTTCCTAGGATAATATTGTACGCATGTAGCTTGTCAACGATCACGAACTCTAGCATCAGTGCTCAGCTAGTCACCCCTTCCCCGATAAGTATGGGAAAAGTAACTTGTTATGTCCAATCGGGGTTAATGTGAACAATACAAGTAATCCAAGACAAGCAATAGGAATAGTAAAGAACAATCAAGAACAGAACACAGAGATTTACGTGGTTCGGTTTGTGAGACCTACTCCACGGCGACAACGGCGCGATATGATTTCCACTATGATAAGCAAACAAGTTTACACAAGAGATTCGTGAGATTGTGTCTTACTGATATCTCCTTAGGGTTTAGTTTATATAGCCACTAACCCCTAACCCCACCGCCTCACCGACTCTCTCTCTACAACCGACATTATACACGAATAAACACTAATCACCGACATAAGCCTAGCTTAGCATTCCAGCTCTGTCTCGTTTTGTATTCGGTAATTTTCTTCTTTATCGAGTTAATGTGGACTATATAGTTTATTCGTGGCTAGTTGTGGGGTGAAAAAGAGAAAGGAAAAGGTTTAATTGGGGGTTAAAAAGTAATTAATAGGGGTTGAACTAGTTGCTCATAAACATAGTAGGACTTGTTAGTAAGTGGTTAGTAGTTAGGGACTATAAAGCCAATTAATTTCTTAGCCACTTTGTTGAACGACATTTGGCACCCCACTTTTCCTTCCCAACGCCAACCGTGCTTACACGTGACAAAATTGCGATACCATGACCCCACCTTTATATTCCCCATTTTCATTTCATTTCCAAACCAATTTACTAAACATCACAAGAAGGTAGTGACGAACTGACGATTGGAAATTAGGGCTTCCAGGGTTACAAATTTTGTACGTCGATTATTTCGCACTCAGACAGTCTGAATTCAATTAAACTTATTTCAGGTAATCTTATTCGATTTGTTCTTCATATTTTGCGGTTTCGAATTTTCTATTTCGTTCAAATATGATGATTTTATGATAGTTATTTCGAAAACTGTATGATTGGGTCTAAATGCTTTTGGGTTCGTGATTTGAAGCAGTTATTCTTTAGTTTCTTTGAACGATTTATGCTCAGGATCATGTTTAGGATATTATAGACTATTTTAGGGTGTCCATATATAGAGGGGTTGCTGCCGAATTATTTTACGGCTCGAATTTCATATTTGGATCAGTTTTATAATGAATTGGAATAGAGGTGGTTACCCGAACCTTGTCATATTTCACATCAACGGACAATTTGAGTTATAGATCCATCCTATAGGGTTTTTATATGGTTCGTCAGCCTATGGGTACTCGAAAATGTAAAATACAATTTGTGGGAAGTTGGTTGGTTGATTTGTATGCATTTCAGTTATTCGGTGGAACGTCTCAATGAACTGTATAGTGCCGATAGAACATTCCTAGTATAGTTTCATCCATTTTATGCATTCTTGCGTTGCAAGAGATCTCTTGAGAGTTATGTAACTGTCAAATGACCGTTTCGCCTTTTTATATTTCAGTAGGACTAATGTACTGCAATAGGGACCTCGAGGAGAGGCAGAGCTTAGTCAGGAGCACAATTGGAGGCGCAAGAAGGGGTAGGATCCTATGAATCTTACTTAGAGCACGGGTATTCCCCATTTCACCATTATATATATATATATATATATATATATATATATATACTCCCTCCGTCCCATTTTGTTTGACCTTTTGGGAGATCCAACTTATTAAGGATTGCCATTTATTACTTCCTAACTAAATGTATTTTCCTAAATTACCCATATTTACTTTCGAGTATTACATTGAAAACTACATTGGAACTAGTGTAGACCCAATAGAAATTTTTTATTAGTATTAAAAGTAAGGGTAGATTAGGAAACCTCACTAAAACTAGTAATAAATGAGTCTTATTTAGAGTAAGTGGACAAACATTTTGGGACTTCCTTAAAAGGAATAACACCCAAACAAAATGGGACGGAGGGAGTATCTAACGCACTCTAGGCTCTCCTGAGGAACTCTCCTCTTAATTGGGAGTGCATCATGGGTGGACAGCTAATCACTGTTATTGCTTGCTAGATGTAAGGAAAACATTTTATATATAGTATATATAGTAATTGGTTTGATAAATCGTTTTGTCATGATGTTTAGAACTTATTAAATGAACTTTTGAAAACGTGATGGGTTTTGGATTGGTCTTCTACCAGAATAACTCGTGTTGGTGAGTATTCTGACCCACTATCAGTTGTTAGTGTGCAGGTGCTTTGTCGTAGCCTTGAGGCGGAGTGTGTATTCCAGCCGGTGGTCTTGTCTGACGAGGCTAGCAGGGTTGCGTCGTTTTCGTTGGTTTTCGTTTATTGGATTTTCGTTATTTCCAAGTTATGTATTTATTGCATAAACCAAACTCTAATATGTATATATAACACTTAGAGTTGTTTATAAGTTGTATCGATGTGTAAGAGGCTTTTGTAGTTCTTTTTGTGGTTCGGGTTTCGACCCAAAACTGAGTTGGGTTTGTTTAGCTTCCGCTCTATAGTATATTTTTGGTATATGCGAATGTATGGTTTGCATGATAGGTTTACAGGTGCGAACAGTTCGATTTACAGAGGAGACTCTGTCGGATTTTTGTCTCGTCCGTGAGTTGTTGGGGCGTGGTCGTGTCTATTTTGGGACACGGGGCGTCACATTTAGTAGTTCTAATAATTCCAATTTTTTATATTTCAAATAATTGACATCCATTTCAGTTTCTACACATTTTTCTTCTCTTTCACAATCATTTTCAGAATCAATATCTTGCATAGAATCTAAAACTATAGTGTATAGGAATTCTTTCCATATATTCCTCAAACAAAACAATATAAAATGATTAAAATATACACTAACCTTCAGATATGGAGAGAAGTGTGTGTTTCTAATAGTTTGGTTGGGGATTGTTGAGGAAAAATCAATTTGTTAATGAACATTTCTTGAGGAAGCCACCGACAAGATTAAACTTCTCCACTAAGGTTCTTACTTTCATTGGTGAATGAGTAAAGTTAAAAGTAAATGGTGTGTTTAGAGGGTAGAGAGATAAAAGTTCTTTTTGGAATTTAAATCTCAACCATTGAAAACCAATGGTTGAGATTGACTTTGCTTTAACGGCGTGCTCCCTCTTCCGTTAAATTGACTCAGCAACTCATGCAATTGAAAAGCATTTGGAAAGAGTGGGACGTAATTAAGTTTTTTGTTCTTTTGTCCATAGTAGAGGACGCTTCCAATACGGTTCAAATTGGGCGGTCTTTATAGACTTATGGAATAGAGAATTAGGCCCACCATACCTTAAAAAAGGAAATAGAAACCACTTTATGTCAAATAATTATAATCAAGCCCAAATACACATTCCTGTGGACATTTTCGAATCTCTAGACATGTACTTCCTTTCTTATTACTCACTCTACCCTTATATATATAATCCCTTCCCTTCCTTTTCTTTTCCTCAACCAGTTTATTTCCTTTTCTCCTTTCTCTCTAAACTAATCGGACAAGGAGACCAGATTTTGAACCGAAAAATATTGGTTGAGTTGTTACTAATTCAAGGTATGCCATCGTCTTCTTTAAACTCTTTCTTGTTTCTTCCACTTTTTTTGCTTTAATGGATGTTGAAAGAAGTTTCAAATTTGTGTTAATGGTGATTTAGATAAATAAATCTTATGAGGTTTTAGAGACATTTGGCTTTAGAGAGATCTGGTTTTAGAGAAATCTTTGTTTAACATTTTATGAAGTTTTAGAGAGATTTGATTTTTTTTAACTTATGAGGTTTTAGAGAGATAATTTTTTTAACTTATGAAGTTTTAGTCTAATCCCAAATCTAAGATGATTTTCTTGCATTGAGTAAGATTCTTGGGGAAGATTACAACCGTCAGGAAGAGTTTCACGCAGTAAGTTAAGCATTGATTGAAAAGATCGATGCGTTACTCCAACCTCCCATTATTTTGATATTCCAGAATTTTATGACAAAAGGCACCACACTCATCTTATCGCAACCCGAGTATAAAGGGTTCTTCAACTGTTGTAGCAACCTTTCAAAGTCTTTGTTTACAACCTCGTTTGTCCCACCCTCTACATCTACTCCAGAGTCGTCATGAACCACATAAACGTCTTTGTTTTCAACCTCGTCGGTCTAGCTTGAGTAGATGAGTGCAGGCATAGGATTCTGTATTGTCGGTCTAGCTTCTCAATGCAAAAAACCAAGTTTCATAGTGCTTCGCCATCCCGTAGTAATACAAATGCTCCATAACATTTTGTGTAACTCCATACCTAGAGTTATTACAATTACCACACGGACACTTTATTTGATCACCTCCCCAAACAGGTCAATGGGCAAATGTAAAATCCAAAAACGCCTCTATACCATCCGCAAACTTCTTTGAACGTCGATTATCATCGATTTGCCAAGATTTTTCCATGAATTATAACCATCATCAAATATATGAAGATTTGTCCATGAATTGTAAGTAAAAAGTAAAAAAAATCAATGTTGAAGTTTCGTAAAGGATGCATATTAGCCGTATAGGGATTCATTTCTATAAAGTACTATTTCTTTTTTTAATAAGCATGCATCCAAAGAACTTATAAACATATTTGAGATATATGAAGTTGTAAACATAGTTGGGAGCAGGTGTATAGTAAGAAACACATTAAAAGGATAAACTCTTAATGTTCCATATAACAATCATAAGTGGGCTAAGCCATAGAACTATCAACCATAAGTTTCCACCCATAGCCAGATTTTTATGGCTACACCCTCACAATATAGTACGCGTAAATATCCATACTTAGTCCACATAAGAGTACTCTGAGCAATTAGAGAATTGAGAGACAGAGTATCTGCAAAGCCTTATAGTTTCAGAGCCATATGGGAAGTCAAAGCCATTAAGCCTTACAGTTTCAGGAACTATGACAGATTTTGTATATTTATAACCTTATAGTTTCACGAACAAGTTATGACTTCCTAAGCTACCATGTATGATGTAATAGCTACTACAATAGTTCATTATAACAGTTAGCAATCCTAATATAAGAAATATATATTTAAATCCACAATGAAACTTGATAAGCGACTAAGCGAGCATGACTGAACATATTTGTTAACTCGAGGAACCAATAAAAAAACTATCAAAAAGTAGCATCAGGTTTTGGGTTTGATGTAACAACCCTAAAGTTAACATTCATACACATAATACTAAATTCAAAAGTGAATTAAAGTTAGAAAGGTGAATAATATACCAGAAATCTTAGAGTTAGTAGTAGTTGCTTACTTCACTTGGTTTGCTCGGCTCCTCCTTGTTGCTGTCGATTTGAGAAAGAACAGAAAGATTTGAGAGACCCTTACCAAGATTCTCCAAACCAGCACCTTACAAAAGTATTCAATTCATTATTAAACGTTAATTGAGTGTTGCTCCTGGAACTTTACTTTAACAATGACAAGGTAATCAAAAATAAAAAAAATCCTTTTTAGAATATCAGAACTCACTACTGTAAAACAATGATAAGGAAATCAAATTCGACAGCTCTTTATTCAAAAAAACGAAGACAAAACGTCATACAGTAATCCCTGACTTGTCTAGACCCTAGAACCACCAAGGTATTACTTGTGGAATCTAGCTAGTTTAGTTATTTAATTATACCCAATTTGGACTTGCATCTTCTTATTATCATGATGCAGATGATTTCAATGGTAGATGGAGACAGACAACAAATGCTTAACCAGTCAACCTATAAAACAGCCTGAGACAGTAAAACATCTCACTAATACCTATAAAACGGCCTGAGACAGTAAAACATCTCACTAATACCTATAAAACAGCCAACAAATGACTTATTACAAAGATGATCGGGATGTGCTTCTTTTGCTCAATTAACACATTGTCACATGCTGCAAAAATTGAATAACTACCTCATACGACTTATCTATACTACGTCATTCATGTCTCAATAGTTGAAAAGAAAAGAAAAAAATAATAATCTAGTCGTAAAGGATGTACAAATTACGGGAAGACTTTAATGCACTGATAAAATCCCACTCGCTGGAGGCCCTAAACGAAGAAATTTAGCCTACACAGATCATTCGAGCTCCTTTTTTACCTAATTTGAGTGTCAAGAATGTGATCATTCGAGTCTCCTTCTTGATCATTCAAGTGCCCTAGATCTTATTTAAGTTGCAAGGAAGAGATAAGAAGCAACTGAATCGTTGGAAGAGAGATAGAAGAAGAGCATTGAAGAAAAATGTATGACCTTCTAATTTCTTTTTCCTAAAGGGATGAAAATTTAAAAATCAAAACTGAAAAGATTGGATTTAAAGGAAGTGACTTCTCGTTGGAAGAGACTTGAGAATCAATAATTGGAAACCCGCGTAAAATATTGTGATAAATCTGTAAGATAACTTCTCGACTGTCGTTTTATTCAAGCCACATTTATAACTTCTTGTCGGGTTTTCTATTGTCTTAAAGTTTGAGTTTTTAACTTACGGGCCATTTGTAGAAAGAGAGCATAAATTTAAGGCTCAAACTGTGGGGAAAAATAGGAAATTCAGCTCAATCCCAAATAGTAATTGAATAAAACCCAAAAGTTGAAAGTACCATGTTACCCCCTTTAGTGATTTCAGATCCCTCTTATATACCAAACTCATTTCCCGCTCAATTTTTTCCCTCCCCTCTTTTCACAAAAAACGAGAGAAGCCAATCACCCCCACACACCAAAGCATAGAAAAGCTAACCCGTCTTCCAAGACAAAATCAGACTTTCTCTCTCTTCATTTGGAAGCAAAATGCCGACTTAGTTATTAAGGCAAAAAAATGGAAAATTAGACTTTTGTTAGCATTGATGATAATTTGTTTGCATATTTTGGAATGGTCTAAATTGGATTTTATTTGTTGTGAACATTTTTCAAGATGTTTAGACTAACCTGGTTAAATTCATTTTTGTTGTTGGTATTAGTCTTTGTACAGATGTTGTGAACATATTTAAAAATGTTTTAGTATTTCATGGTGACTGATGGGCCTAGAAAGGTTTCCTAAATAGGTCACCACCCGCAAGTATACGGGCGTCAAGTGATAATTCCGGTAAGTCCGGTTCGTTCCTCAGAGACTAAGTGAAACATATTCTAAGACTTGGAAGTAAGACGGTTTTGAAAATGGTTTTGGTTTTGGTGATAAAATAATAACGAACAAATTAATAAACACAAATTATGATACAACGAACTCAAATGGGGGGAGAGGACCTAGGGTTTCCGAATTCACCACATAAAATCACTTTAAGAATCAATACTTAGACAAGTTAAATTTCTCTTTTCATAACTCAAAATTCAAGGTAATGAACTACCCGAATTCCGGAAGATGTTTTCGTTAAAACCGGTTGACAATCATAAACTCGTAATTGTTTTATTTTGAAAAAACAAATCTCTAAACTATTGACTATTAATCGATAAGCATACACCATCAAAGAACTTAATCTAAGCATGGTGTATCAAACTAAAAATATAGGCAATGAAAAGAAAATAAGTTTAACTAATTAAAACAACTTGAACTTTTAAACGCAATCAAGAGAATTAATTATACAAGAATGTGTCTCTGAAAGCTCAAAAATGGGTTTCATCCTAGCCCTAGATTAGAGTTTTAGCTAATCATGATCAAAATTAAAACTAAATAGGAGAGAAAGAGGAGAAGAATAACTAAACTTTTTATCGCAGGAAAATATTTTCCTTCTGTGAACCAAACACTCCCCTGGAGAAAATGATTTTCCAGCAAAAGTCTTAATCCAAACAGTGTCTTCCTCTTCAACACAATTTCTCTCTCTACTGTTTCTCTTTTATTTCAAAACCAGAAGACTAACACCAACAAATCATGATTATATTAGATGAAAAACAGGAAATAATCCTCTCTACAATTCTCTCTATTTCCACTCTGTTTTATCTCTCTCTCACAAAAAGGAAAACAGAAGAAGAAGATAGATAATAATGGTGAAGAACAATGGTCTCTGTTCTTTATAAATTCCACTCTCTCTCTCTACAAGATTTTCTTCTCTGAAAAATGTATATTTTGTTCTTCTCCTTCTCTTCTCTTTATAATTTTCTTGAAGCTCTTAGAGAAGGGAGAAGAACAAAGTTTTTAATTGATAATTTCAGCCCCCAGAAGATGAGATATTCCAAAACTAAGATGATGCTCTGTTTTATACTTTCGTGGCCGGGTCTCTCTCTCTAGAAATATATTTCAAAATAGACTTTCCTTCTCTATTATTTCATGTAATTTCTCTCTCTATTCTTCACTAGATTTCCAATCTCCTTAGGAACGATTCTCTCTCTAGAAGGTAAGAACATTTCCCCTTTTAATCTATTAACAATCGGTCCAGTTATCTCTTCCAATCTTTCTTGGTCTGATTCTATAGAAACTATCCATTTCTCTCACTAGAAATCTCCATCCGAATCCTCTTGCTCTACTGTCAATGAGAAAACCCACATATCCTCTTCAATGCCTCTTGATTATTTCTCTATTTAAAATATATTCAAAAAGAGATAATGAAGAATCTCCAGCTGACTCGAAATCCAGAGGATCCTCTTTGAATTTGAAAAGATGAAGAGGCCCAGATATCTCTGATTTCTAAACAATCTCTTTTTCTAGCTTTCTTTCATCACCAGCTATCAATCTTCAAAGTATATCCAGCTTTCCATGTAACTCCTAAAGAGAAACTTTCCCTCTCAGCCTCTCTCTCAATATCTCTTTCCTTCACTCTCTACTGTTGAGTTTTAAAAGGAAGAGATATTTAGTTTAAATGGAGAATATAGATAAGGAAGGAAGGGGATGAATATTGCCCAATCAGTCAAGGACGTGTTGTCAAAAGGGAGATGATACGATACTTCGCAGCCGATAATCATAAAGTAATGGCACAACCTCGGATATCTCCACGCCTTACTTCATTAACTTGG
Source organism: Eschscholzia californica subsp. californica (assembly GCA_002897215.1). Classification (NCBI taxonomy): domain Eukaryota; kingdom Viridiplantae; phylum Streptophyta; class Magnoliopsida; order Ranunculales; family Papaveraceae; genus Eschscholzia; species Eschscholzia californica. Next base: position 164,563 of record BEHA01002077.1, on the reverse strand, counting down.
GTCGTTCGATGCACTTTGAGTACGGTAACATTACGAGCTCGGATGTACCGAATCAAGGCTCCCAAAGAACTCCCGAACACACCCGTGAATGACCGAGCATATCCCACACAACCTTGCAGCAGTCGGATCTGCCTCCATCTTGTGCGCCACGTGTCGCTGAATGACTTGGTCAATTGATTTTGACCCCAACTTTGACTTGGACTATCTCCCTGATCCGGACTCCGCTTCCACTTCCGCTTTCGCCGATAGATTCGTATTGGACTATACTTTCACATGAGCACTAATATTGACCAGAATACCCTTGTCATTAAAATGACCAAAATGCCCCTTAAGTATGTCTTTATCACGATGTTTTTGTATCGAACTCCGTAAATGAGACCTGAGAAAGAAAATCAAACAAATCATCAGAGTAACCGCTCGAACTGGACTAACTAACCCGAGTTAAGAGATTCAGATGGGACATTTTCATGTCTCATCAGTGACTCTTAGTGTTGACAACTTTTCACAGCATTAAGACTTATTCAGTTGCATATTTTGGGTTGGTTTCAGTAAATCATGTTTTGTTGTGAAAATTTTTAAAATATATATATCATTTCATGGTGAGTTGTTTGGTGGAAAAAAAATTTCAGCACTAATCACTATTTGTTTGCATAGTTTTGATAAGTCGGTTTCCTCACGGATCCAACGGCTCGCGTCCAACTCGCGTCTGACTTAGGGTGGGATACGCCCAAAGATCCATCCAATGGCCATTTCTCTCATCTGTTGGGCATATTTCGGGCATCATCAAGATCTATCTAACGGTGGGCGTTCTCTACGAGATTTTTAGCCAAATCAAACTTCCCAGAAGGCTGTTGACCAAACCAGTTAAGTAACCAACTCTTTTCAAAGAGTTGTGTCCCAAAAAGTGAAGAGGTATGCCCCAAAAATCAATGGATGTGTCCCTAATGAAGTGCCTATTTGATTCCTATATAAACAACCAAATTCATTAAAAAAATCATCGAATTCACTATCTTCTTCTCTTCTGAGATCAGTATTCTGGTGTGTCTGGAATATAATTCTGATCTCAGAAATATTCTAATATATATAGAATTCTGAAGAAAGAAGTCTCTGAGTGAATTTCGTTTATTCTCTTCTTCTTTTATTCTTTTCTCTTCTAAAATCAGTATTTAGTGTATCTGAAATTTAATTCTGATTTAGAAAAAATTTATAGTGTCTGGAATTTCGAAGAGAGAAGTGAAGGAGTTGAAGGAGATGTCCTTCGACCAAGGTGACAATGCGAACAATTTGTCGGATAGGACAATTGATGTGGAAGATCATCAAGTCCGATTGATTTAGGGATCGTAGAGTTGTAGCTAGAGACCAACTACGATCGTCGAATTACGAAGCAATTCGCGGCTAACTTCGATCGGATCCTACAACGGGTTACACATAAGAGTGACAAATTGATCTAGGATATGACTAGTGGGAGTGAGATATAATCATGGGAGTGTCCCATAAACATATCTCATAGGCCTAAAAAGGAATTAGGAAAGATAGTAAAAAAAGGTCAAAAACAGGGTTTTTGGGCCTAGACCGGTTCGGGTACTTCTAGGACTCGGATTGGGCTGAATTTTGGAGGGTTAGTTTCTGATATAATAAACACTATATCTGCCAATTTTCGTGGTGTTTGGACACCTCCTCCTTGGGGAATTGAGAAAATACCAATAGTTGCTATTTTCGACTATTTCCCTAAATCTTATTCTAAAGGGTGTTTTAGGAAACCTAAAAGGAG
>BEHA01002077.1:137229-152339 GCA_002897215.1 Eschscholzia californica subsp. californica | reverse complement strand
TGGAGAGAGAGAGGGGTGAGGTGTAGGGTGAAATGAGGTGGAGGGAGAGAGGGGGGTGAGGTGGAAATAATTTTGTTTTAATGTTTTAAATTTAGAATTAGGAAGGGTAGTAATGACATTTACCTGAAAATAGGGGGTCATATTTGAATTTACGAAAAAAAGGAGGCCATAAAGGAAGCTGGTCACAAAGTAGGGGGCCATATAGGAATTAACTCAATTTTTTATGGGACTTATTGGGTTTGTTTTTTTTTTTTTTTGTTGAAAGACTTATTGGGTTTGTTACATGTGAGCCAATCCATTAAAAGATGACTTTGCAGTACCAATTTAAATATTTTGAGATTTTTTTTTGTTTTTTATTTTGTCAAATTTTAGGGGGAAAATTGTTGTTCGATGGTATAAATTAATTTGGTCCAGCGGCTAAATAATAAGACTAAATGGCCATTCTCATTCTTGCTGACTCTCCGTCTCTTGTGCCACACTTTCTTCTTTCTCCCACCACAAGAAAAAATGTTGGAAAGACTGAACCTGATCTAAAGTGATGGTGAACGTATTGGAAAACACGAAACAAAGTACTGAAAGCTCACATGGATTAGAAGATAACTCCGAGTTTCTTACAAAGGTTTAAAGATGACAAAGACAAAATCGAAATTTTGATTTAAGCTATGAAACGCTAATACTATGGAAAGACGATGAACTTGGGCCCTGTTTGATAGCCATTTTTCTGGAGAAAATGGAAACACTTTCTCTTAAATAGTACTTTTTTTCATGTTTGATAGGTAATTTGGAAAAAAGGAAAAATCTAGTCACGTGACTATTTTTTCCCCATTTTCTCCAAAAAGAGAGAAAACAGTGACCCACCTTTTATTGAGTAAAAATTTTCTCCAAAAAAAAAACGGGTCAAAATATCATAACAAATAGTTTTTTTGTATTGGTGATGTTGCTTGCCTTTCTCTCTCCCATCATTCACGAAGGCATAGTAAAAATTCTGAAGTATTCTAATTAACCATCATCTCCATTCAATCCTCTCTCTCTCTCTCTCTCTCTCTCTCTCTCTCTCTCTATATATATATATATATATATATATATATATCTAAATCCTTTCTCTCTCTCTCTACCACTCTCTTATCTTCCATCTACTGCCTCTTTACTACATCAAAATCCCTATCCACAATACTTTCTCTCTCTCTACCACTCTCTTATCTTCCATCTACTGCCTCTTTACTACATCAAAATCCCTATCCACAATCCGTTCTCTCTCCCTCTAAAATTTCATATTACAAGTTGACCTTTTCATACCATGTGGTAGTTCTCTTTCTTTCCTGTACCGGAGCAAGTAATTTAGTAGTTATTAATAGTTCAATATATGTTGTTATCTCTTATGCTATTCTCTTATCAACTTCCTTCATCTCTCTCTCTCAACTATTCTTTTTTAAATTCAACCATTTCCCTATGAGCCAGTAGTAAATGTTCCACAGGTAATTTTTTCGAGTTGATAGAAGCCTGTCTCTTAGTGAAGCTTTACTCGAGCATGATATGTGGCTAGATGACAAGGAGATTAAGCATACAAATTTTGCTTTAGTGCCTTGGTCTAATTGGGATTGGAGGGTAGTGCTATAATCTGAATACTATGATATTTCTTAAAACAAAACTATTGCATGAAGTGATTTTATTGCACACTATATATATATTCAGTTTTATGATACTTTTTCTTTTTGTAAGGGATAAAAAATCATGGATAATATAATTTTTTGGGCATTGAACAAAATAACAACAAATGGTGTGGCAAGTTATGAAGACAAACATTTTTCTCACATGCTAACAAACAATGGAAACTAGAGATACAGAAAAACAAGGAAAAAAATTCTTAGCGAACCAAACAGAGAAAAAATACATAAAATATTCTAGAGTAAATGTTTCTCAAGGTAAAAATTTCTCGGAGTAAAAATTTCTCTATTTTTTTTCTTTTCCCCAGCTTGCTATCAAACACAACCTTGGTCTAAACTGATGGAAAACGTATTGAAAAACGCGAAACAAAGTACTGAAAGCTCACATGGATTAGAAGATAAATGTGAGTTTCTTACGAAGGTTTGAAGATGACAAAGACAAAACCGAAATTTTGATTTAAGCTATGAAACGCTAATACTATGAAAGATGAAGTTGGGGTTTTGATTTTAGCTATGAAACTGTTGAGCCAAATACTGGCCAATTTTGACCATGTCAAGAAGTCAACAAATTGACGGAGAGATATATACATGGTTCGATCTGTATCCAAGTCGTCAGGGAAATAGATCCGGCGGAACACTGCCACTTGAGCCCTGACACAAGAGGTCGGCACAAGTTTCTTAGGCACCTTGAGCCATGCTCTTCGAGATAAACCATGTAACCCTTGTAAGAGCTTTGCTCTGGACCTTAGAATAGCATAAGAGTGTAAAATTCAGCTCGACACATTGAGCCCCGTCTTGCCTTGAGACATGGGAAGGTGGACCCAAGCTAAGTTATACACAACCCGGCCCCTCACCTAGACTTGGGTTTGGAGAAGAAAGTGAACAATCAATTAAGCATGGTCTGTCTGAGCTCTATATAAAGGCCTGAACAGGGTTCATATGACGTGGAAATATAGAGCACACCATTTACCCACTTTCAATACACAAGCCGTTAATCCCCGGAGGATCTGTCAGTGTCAGAAGATACGCACGTATGGGATATTGTTCTTTCAACGACCATCAACACGTAATTCTCATCTAAATCGATGCATTGCCACCACATCATCTCAGTCGAGCATCACGACCAATCAACAAAAACCTTTATAAGCAACCAGGTTCGCCCTAGCAAAAGGTGAAAGTTTAATTTCTTGATTCATACTTTGAATTCATTTTTTCTAACTGTAAAAACATCCGACTGACTTGAGCGTCAGAGTGGTTTCTAAGTTGGGAGATGCTAGAGTGCCCAGTTTTTAGCCCATTAAATTGCCCAGCTGATGTGGAATCACTAAAAGACAAGGGTTTTTCAAAGTTTGACTACGGTGGGGACCGCTTTTATTTCTAAATAAGGAAAGTTGGGCAATTTAATGGGCAAAATTGCTGGGCACTCTATCATTTCCCTTCTAAGTTTTTCACAGGATTTTTTTTTTTTTTGTTGAAAGAGTTTTTTACAGGCTTTGTTTAATTAAATCACACGAGAAAAGTTCATCCTCTGATTGTTGATCCTTTATCATCTGAGAGACAACCGCAAACCACTTTTCGACATCATCAATTTGACACTAGAAAGAACGAAGACTCCAGCAATCCCTTAACATTCGATATTGTTGATCCTTATGGGAAACCAAACATGGAGAGGTAAATATTTACAAACCTATCTGAGTACAAAACAGAGCCTCAGTAAGTAAAGTGACGGTTTGGGGTCACGATTGTGTGCAGCTATTAATAAGAAAGAAAAACCCTAGGAAACAACATACGGAGTATTACTTTGAATCTCATTTTTATTTTCTAATTCATTCCGAAGTGGATTTCAAAATTTCAAAATGTATGAAAATGCGAGTTTCTAAATAATAATAGAAACTTTCACAGAAAAAGAAAATAAAGAATGAAGAACCCATTTCATTTTTATATGAATAAGATCGGGAATGCGAGGTAAAATGGTGTTTCTTTTGCATATTTTTTGCATTCACTTTTGTTTCATTTCTAAAAGAATAAAAGAATGTTTAATATACAAAATATTTCTCCTCTCTAGGTAGTTCAATAATTTAGCTAAGTGAACATGTAGAAATAGCTTCCTCCTCTTCTTATTGTGAATTTGTTAGTCTCTGAATTAGCACATCTAATGCTTCCTTCATCCACCAATGATGACATACTTCTCTTGCTTCATTTACTGTCATCTGAAAAAATACATCAATTTCACCTCAATTAGGTTTCAAAATTTCCCTCAGACACTAACTAAAAGTTGACATATCATTTTGTGAAAATTTTGTTGTTTGATAAGAACCAAATGTGTTAGATAATGGGTAGGTTCCGTAGGTTGGTCACTATATAATAATGGATATCCACCCACAAACCCAAAGACGATAACTTAATTTAGGAATTATTGTTCTTAAACTGAATCGATGATTACATAAAAGTAAATAAAAACAAGAACATACCCATTGTGTAGTCCGAAGATGTTTTTCGGGCCAATATTCTAATTCTTCCTTTACAAGTAAAGGAAACATGATTCCTTCGTAAATTGTGTTATATCTTTTACTCTTAAATTTCCATTCCCCAAGTTTACCCTGCAAATGTTATCAATCAAAAAATTCAGTTACATTTTTTTTTTCTTTAGTTATTAAGTATGTTAGCAAACAAAATGAACATTTTCGAGATATTATACGTGTATATACTAACCTCAACATTTCCTTCTACACCGGCTTCTTCCATTGATTCTCGTAAAGCTGCTTCTTCCATTGATTCATTTTCTTCCCATCCTCCCTGGTTAACAAAATTAACTTCATATATCAACAAACTATCTTCCATTTATAATATGATAACAATTATTGATATTGGTTTTGAAGTATTAGTGGTTTTTACTAAGTAGTTCTTAATGTTTGAAACTATTCATTATTGTTTTCCAAATAAGAACATTTCATGGTACAATGACTTCTTCTATATAAGAACTTCTTTTTTAATAAAATCTTCCAATCAATTCAAACTACAAAAACCCTAATTATCATTTTCATTATTGTTTAGAGTGAAATTTTATCCACTATCACAAAATATGAAATTTCAACTATCCCCTTTGAAATTTCATTAGGATGTTGTAATTCGTCTCATGATCTAGCTTAATTGCATAATAAAAGGACTAATTTCTTAGATCTATAACTACCCATTGATTCAAAACCACCAAATTGATATATAGTGAAGTAGTAATTAGTAGAATTATTATTACCTTGGGGAAGAACATAGCATTGCTTTTTTGTGAACTAATGACAAGAACTTCCAATTCTTCATCATTATTTAAATTTTTATACCTATAGGGTATGCATCTGTTGATTCAAATAAAAACCGAGAAGAAATTAATCAATTGAACTGAAAATGAATTGGGAAAGATTAATGAACTTGTTACATCTAGATATAGAGAAATTGAACATACCCAACGACTTGACGACATCCTTCATTGTATCTCTGGAATTCCCTTCCTGTACGTGATACCAAATGAACCATATTTCTTGTGAATTAGGTTAAGATGTTGTTGTACTATTATCCAGATAGTTTCTTTCTCTTTCTATTTTGTGGTTTCTTTGATGTTTGGATATATAATTGATTGATTGTAAGGGGAGTGAGGTGTTGGGGGTTGTGAGATTTTCCCCTCTTTAATAAGAAGAAACTATTTTTTGTCTTTGTCTAGCGCCCACCAGAAACCGTGTGTACATCTCCTTCTCTCCGAAGTCGGACAACGTGTTTGGGTCCCGTGTTTGAGAAGAGTCACGTTGTTGTTTTACCAAGTACATCTTTCTGCCTTCATAAAAAAAAAAGTACATCTTTCTGGTTCCTTGTCTTTTCCTCCCTTTTTAAGAAAGTAGTGGGTAACTATTTTATCGGTGAAGGAGTAGAATTAGTGGAAGAGTCTAAAAGAGCATCAACAATGCAAAACTAAAAAAATCTACAAATTTACTTTTCATACTTTTTCTCAATTGTCCATTCAATATTAAAAGCAAAACTATCAATCTAAGAAAGGACACTTAAGTCCACCACCCTTTGGTGTAACGGATGGACACCCCTCTTAAGACCATGAGGTCGTGGGATTGAGTCTCGGTGGAAACAGTTGCCATCAAGATTTATCCTATGTAATTTAGGCTATGAATAATATAATAATTTGTCGGGCTTTAGGCCTCTTCGTTGTCGGGCTTTAGGCCTCTTTCATTCTCAGTTTAACGTAGGCGGTTATCGTGCTCATTACATCTCCATGATGCATCAATGCCTTGTAACGACTAACGTAGACCGTAGTCGAATTCTCAAAAAAAAAAAAAAAAAAAGGACACTTAAACAATCTTGAAGTTTTAGAATGTTGCATTGAAGATGTCTTTTAGGGTTTGTTTGATACGTGGGAAGATATTTGGATAAGAAAATCAAATTTTACTTAATGTGAAGAAACTCAAGTTTTATCTGATATGAAATCAAGTTTGAAGTGTTTGATAGGAACATAGAAAATATAATGGCGCCTTTAGAAAGTGATATACTAATTGGGCATTTAGGTTGTGCTTTTATATTTTTTGCATTGATCTTGTCTTATCTACCCTATAGGCCAAAATCGACATGGAGGAAGTGAGAACAGATCGGTAGAGGGAGAGAGAGCAAAATGGGAGAGAAGGAAGCATTCATGACTCCTCATCATTTTTCTCGTCCTACTTTAGAAACCTGCATCATTAATTTGATAAAGCTACTAGGCGTTTTTCAGTTGTATCTATCTCGTTTATGAATTCGTTAATGGCGGAAACCTTGGTGATTGCCTTTGAAACCATAGAATTCACAGTTTTATCAACGTGGATCTCGAGAATTTAGATCGCTACAGATCTCATAGTAGGAATTGGGTATATCAATCATTATACATGATTAAATCATCAAAAGTGAGAAGATTCATAATCATCAAAATTAGAAGAAAAAAGTTTGACAAAAAAATCATCTTCATCATCATAATCAATTCATCTCCGCGCTACAAATCTCCAGTTCATAATCATTATCATCAAAGAGGAGAAATTCAATTAGAAGAAGAAAATGTGATGCAAAAATCACCGAATTGAGAACATCCAAGAGTAGAAACATGAAATTTAAAGGAACAAAAAGTTACATATCACCAGAATGTCAATTAACAGCAATGCCAACACAGGAATCTGATGTTTTAGGCTTTCAGTGTTGTGATTTTGACCTTTTATAAGGTGAATGAGAGAGAGTGTGTGATTGTGGAAGAGTCTGAGTCGAGAGAGTATGAGAGCGATGGGAGGAGAGAGAGCATGTGATTGTGGAAAAATGACTTTCCCATGTTTTAGATCAGAAAATCTCACTTGATTTTCCAACCTTTTTTCATACAAGAATTCAGTTTTCACACTCTTTTGGTTGAACCAGACAATCAAAAATTAGTTTTCCTACGAAAATTAATTTTACAACCTGATTTTCACATGTGTCAAACGGACCTTTAAAATGAGGATGTAGCGCCATTTGGAAAAGTGAATCTTAATTGAGACTTGAAACATTGGACAATTTGTTTTTTTTTTTCTTTTTGACTTTTGAATTTGAGATGCTCTAACTTGTCTCTCTCCTACTTTGGTCATTTAGAAATACTTTACTGAAACCTTTTTTTTAATGCAACACTTAAGAAAAGTTCCAACAATTGTGACTTGACTACAAAATTAACTAAATATCCCAGATGGCACTTAAAGATTCTAGTCGAGTTTTAGATATTCTAGTCGAGTTTTGCATTTGAGATAATTTTAAAAAAAAAACTTAAAAAAATTATATGTGACACTCTAAGCTTTAGAGTTTGAGTGTTGCATTGGAGCACCATTCTAATATGACGCTCTATTTGAAAGTCTAAGATGATGTGGAGATAGTTATATTAGACATTCGTCTTCTTAGCGTATCTACAATGGGACAGTAAAAAATCATCTTTAATATGACACTCTAAGATGACGTGGAAATAGTTATATTAGAAACTCGTGTTTTAGAGTATCTCCAGTTGGACACCTAAAAGAAACGTTAAACTTTTTTATTTTTTTAATGAAGATTTCTGCAATAACTCCATTAGAGTGTCTTTTGAGAATCACTAAAATAACTACGTCCACATCCTGATTAGCACTCGAATATAGTGTTTAATTGGAGATGGGTTTTTAACGACAACTATGAATATCCTATGGGATACTCAAGGTTTTAGGGTTTGAGTGTCTCAATTAATGGAGATGCTCTTAGTCAACAATTTTAAAATTTGAACCAGTAGAAAACGTTTTTCAGAACTACGTGGTCATATTAATTTTAGAATGACATGTATATCAAATGAAGTTATCTTAGAGATATCCATTAGAGAGATAAATTTTAGAGTGATTCTATTTCACCATCTAGGACAGAGAACCTCAATTGAGAGTCGACAAAAAGTTCTTTAGAATTTTTCTTAAATCTCTCACTAGAAATGCTCCAATTAGTTTCTACCGGAGATGATACCTGACTCCCAACCGGTACCCTCTATCTCGATCTCTGACGACAACACTTTCATCTTTCTGGCAAAGCATCACTCCTCATCGCCTCATCGGTTCCAACAGAACCCACTGTTCCATCTCTGTCTTCTCCTGTTAACGCATAAGTGGTGCCTCTAGACGCCAGTTCCTCAAATAATCAAAATCTAGAGGCACTTCCCTCTTCTGCTACCGCGTGCCTCCAGATAATATTATCCCGGTATCTCCCGATTTGGAACCCGCTGCCCATTCTTCTTCTACAAGCACCCCTGTTCCGACCAAACCACACCGTAACCGTCACCGTCTTAGTTACTTGGACGAATTTTTCTGCTCTGCCTCTCCCAATATCGATTACCCTCTTAAGCGATATTTTTCCATCAATTCTTTCTCGACCTCACATAAACAATTTTTATCTTCGGTCATTTCTACTTCGGAAACCAACTTCTTTTACTCATGCCATAAAATATTCTCACTAGCGTGATGCCATGGCTCAAGAAATCAAGGCTCTCGAATCTAACAACACTTGGTCCTTTGTTCTCTTACCCACTGGCAAAAGACCAATCAGCTGCAAATGGGTCTATAAGGTGAAATTCAAACCCGATAGGACCATAGAACGTTATAAGGTTCGTCTTGTCGCTAAGGGATATACCCAAACTGAAGGCCTTGATTATGGTGACCCTTTTGCCCCCGTAGCCAAATTTGTCACCGTCAGAGTACTCTTATCCGTTGCAGCTATCAAAGGTTGGTCCCTTCATCAGCTTGATGTCAATAATGTCTTCCTCCAAGGCGATCTTCATAAAGAAGTATTGGTGAAACTACCACCCAGTTTCTCATCTCAGGGGGAGTCTTCCTCCAAGGCGATCCTCCTTCGTCACGGTTTTACTCAATCTAAATCAAATTATTTTCTTTGTACCTTCAACTCCCTTTCTACCTCTATTTAGGTGTTAGTATATGTTGATGACATTATTATCACAGGAAACGATAAATCGACAATCTTTGATCTCAAATCTTTTCTTGATCGTATTTTTTCTCTTAAAGATCTGGGAAGACTCTAATATTTTCTCGGAATCGAAGTCTCCCGTTCTTTTCATGGCATTTTTCTCTGTCAACGTAAATATGCTCTTGACATAATTCAAGATTCAGGTCTCATAGCTTCTCGTCCTTCGAATTTTCCAATGTAACAAAAGCTTCGCCTTAATCCAACGGAGAGACACCATTATCCAACCCCTCCGTGTATCACCGTCTCATAGGACACCTTCCATATCTCACTGTCACTCGTCCTGCCATTACCTATGCAGTTAATCATCTGAGTCAGTTTTTAAAATCTCCTTCTGATCTTCACCTTGAGGCGGCACATCGTGTTCTTCGTTATCTTAAAGGTTCTCTAGGAAAAGGAATCTTTCTCTCTGCCACTATTTCTCTACATATCACTGGATATTGTCATTTCGACTGGGTTGGTTGTCCATCGACCCGTCGTTTAACCACTGGGTATTTCACCATGATTGGTTCTAGCCCGTTATCCTGGAAATTAAAGAAACAACCTTATGTCACCTGTTCCTCCGCTAAGGCAGAATATCGTGCCCTTGCCACTCTTACTTGTGAGCTTCAATGGCTTAAATATCTTCTTCTCGATTTTGGTACCGATCACTCCTCTCCTATGACAGCTCATTGTGCCGATAGCGCTGCCCTTCATATTGTTGACAACCCGGTCTTCCATGAACGTACGAAACACATTAATAGACTGCCACCTAGTTCTTGAGAAGATCAAAGCCAATAATCGCACAATCATTCACGCCATCCAGAGATCAACTTGTTGACATTTTCACATAACCCCTTGGTGTTGATTAGTTTCAGAAGATACTTGACAAGTTGGGCGTCATCTCACTTCCCGCTCCAACTGGAGGGGGAGTGTTAAGATCCTCACGAATCCATCCGGCTCCACTCGGCCACCCGAATGTCCGACCCATATGATATACTCGTTAGATAGAATTAATCTTAAATTTTGTATATCTTAGATAAGTATATTTTAAATTCACTTTGTATACCTATATATACTTGTAACATTCCAATAATATATACAGAGAGAATTATATTTTAATTATCAACTTGTTCACTATCTCTCTTTCTCGACTCACTTCTCGTTTTCTCTCGGTTCGGCTCTCTCTCGATTAATATTAAAGGAGACACATAAATTTTAGAATAGTTCTATTTCATCATCTAGGAAAGAGAATCTCAACTGAGAGTGGACAAGAAATTCTTTAGAATTTTCTTAAATCTCTCGCTAGAAATGCTCCAATTGGTTTCTAACGGAGATGATATGTGTACAAATTTATATGATAAAGCATGTATCAGTTGTCAATTATAATACTTATTTCAACAAAAAAAAGACTATGTTAGACTTATGCCAGGCCAAACCAATCAAAACATCCGCTTATGAAGTTCAGACTAGTTTGACTGGATTGTTTTACAGTAACTTTTAACCTAGTTGGTTGGACCAACCCACTAACATAGTATCATCAATTTTCCTATTTCAAACTCTATGTGAACAAAGATCCTAATAGCTTGTAAAACTTGTAAACAAATTAATTTCTTAACCAAATATTAACTTATCATTTCATGTAAAAGGTTGAAAAATGCTTTCCCTAAAGAAGCATAATTTCTTTTCAAATGGATTTTTCTGCTTTTGCATCATGTCTTTAGGTCATGAAATTGCTCATAAGGACTATCTTACGAAATAGTTAAGTTGTTATTTATAAATAGTAGCATATGATTAGTCGGTTCACTTTGAATAGCTCCAAAATGTCAAAATTGAAGTCTTTAACTTGAGTTGACTCAGTTTAATTCCTCAAAAACTAATTCAGTTTGGTTACTTCGACCATTTTTCGCTCACCGAGTTGTTTCCTCCTGTCTTGCTCTTCTCCTATGGTTAAGTGTTGGTAGTGTTTGTTTCCTCCTGTTCTGTACTAGTATAAGATAGTTAGAACAGTGATTTTGTTTAATCCAAATTATAGTTTGGATCTTTTGTTTTAAGTTGGTTGTACGTATTATAACATGAATGAATAGATAGCTGTTTTTTTGTTAGTGTACGTTGCTATATTCTTAGTTTAGTTGTATTCGGTATTATTGGTGTAGTAATATTTGTTTTGTATCTCTCTTTGGGCTTATTGGTTTAGTAGTATTTTGTAGTGTCGTACTAGCTAGCATTTCTCTTCTTCTTTTCCTTCTAGATGCAGAATAATACTCAAGTGAGGGAGCCCTTCCAACCTCAGTTGGAATGTGAGGGGATGTGAGGGGGGCTTCCGCTTTTCTCACGAAGAAACATATTATCAAACTTATCACTAAATATCAACCCGACATCATATTTCTCTCTGAGACCAAGAACAAAGAACATAACATGAAGAAAATCATTCCTATTCATAAGCAGTATGCTTCTTACTTTGTTGATCCGATTCAAAAAGCAGGTGGGTTGGCGATCTATTGGAAGCACCATCTTAATTGCACGATTAGGCACTCTGATCATAATATTATCCATACTGAGCTGGTTACGGACAAGTCGAACAATAAGATCATCATCACGGGTTTTTACGGCTCTCCGTACAATAACAACAAGATGAAGCCGTGGAACACTCTTAATCAGCTTAGTTCTGCTAATAATGACCCCTGGATTGTTATAGGCGACTTAAATTGTATTTTGGATCCCCAAGAGAAATGTGGCGGTTCACAGACTACTAACTCGCATATGCCTAAGATTATGAACATCATTAACAGCTTGGGCCTTTTGGATCTTGGGTATCAAGGAACCCCATACACGTGGAGCAATAAGCAATTTGGGGAAAACCTAATACAAGAAAGATTAGATAGGGGGCTGGCTAACCTTCATTGGCTTCAACACTTTCAAAACTCTATGGTTAGTCACCTTGAAGTGGTGGGGTCAGATCATGCGCCCATTCTCCTTAATAGCAGAGACCCCAGCGAGCTTAGTCCTAAGACTTTCAAGTTCATCCGTACCTGGATGATGCACCCGGATTGCCACAGTTTTATTGAGACTAATTGGAATTGCATCAAAGCTAGTCACAATAATAGGAAAATTCAGGGTAATCTTAAGAAGTTGAGTAGGAAGCTTACTCATTGGAATAAGAAGACCTTCCAGAACATGGAGAATAATATTAAACAGACGATCTCGCAAATGCAGAACAGTAATTCCCAAGAGGAATACACACGCCTTAACAACAAGCTCGAAGATTATAACAGTCAACAGGAGAGTCTTTGGAAAGAAAAGTCGAGGAACAACTTTCTCACTTTAGGAGATAAAAATACTAAGTTTTTTCATTCACAAGCCATTCAACGGAATAGAACCAACAAGATTACGGCTATTAAAGATAGCAATGGAGACTGGCAGGAAGACATTAAAGATATCCAAGACATTTTCTCTTCCCATCTGCTCCATATTAGTACCACTACTAATCCGATCGAGGACCCTACTAATAACAACCTCTTCAATAAAGTCATCAGCCAAGAGCAAAATATGCAGCTTAAAGTCATTCCAAGTAAAGAAGAGATAGATCAGGCTATACAAATTATAAAAAGAGAAGCAGTACCGGGACCGGACGGATATCCACCCTTCTTCTTCCAATCCAATTGGGACACGATCAGTCCAGATATCTACTCGCTGGTCCAAAACTTCTTCGAGACGGCCTACCTTCCGCCGGAGATCAACCATACTCACATCTGCCTCATCCCCAAGACCCCCACCCCTCAGACCCCAGCAAACTACAGACCTATCAGTCTTCTCAACACTACCTACAAAATCATCACGAAGATTCTGGCTGATAGATTTAAACAGACGCTGATCAATATCATTAACCCTTTTCAGGCAGCTTATGTTCCAGGCCGACAGATTGCGGACAATATCATTATAGGTCAGGAGATCATTCACTCGTATAAGAGAATGAAAGGAGCAGTAGGTTATTTTGGGCTCAAACTGGATATGTCTAAAGCATTCGATAGAATTGAAGGGAGCTTCCTCATAGATATTATGAGAAACTTGGGCTACGAGGATCACTGGATCAAAATGATTCATACGTGCATCTCGACTTCTTCCATGGCTGTGCTGGTGAATGGTAGGCCAGGAAACACTTTTTATCCCTCTAGGGGTATTAGACAAGGTGATCCTCTGTCTCCATTCCTGTTCACGCTCGCTATGGAAGGCCTTAGTCGTAAATTGATGAATAACAACGGCAACAAATTTCAGGGCTTCCCCGCTAACAGAGAAGATATGGAGATTTCTCATCTGCTATTTGCGGATGATTGCATAATCCTTGGTCGTAATTCTATTGATAACATCCACACCCTCAAGACCATTCTTCAGGAATTTTGTGCTACTTCGGGTCAGTTAATTAATTATGCGAAGTCTAATATTTTCTACTCCAAGAATTCTCACCCTAAGTTCAAGAGGTTGATCATGCGTACGCTGAAAGTTAAGTATGCTTCTACCTCGGAGAAATACCTAGGAGCTCAGCTTTTTATAAGTGCTCAAAAGACTAAGGTGTTCAGTGATATTCTCGATCACATCACGAGTAAGCTCAACAATTGGAATCACTCTTTCTTGTCTCAAGCTGGTCGCACGGTGGTCATCTCGGCCATTACGGCGGCCGTACCCCGATATCAGATGCAGTGCTTTGCAATCCCTAAAGGGATTTGCAAACGCATCAAGTCCGCTCAAAGGAATTTCTGGTGGGGTAAGTCGAAGGGTATCTGCACTAAAGCCTGGTCTTATATTTGCAAGCCCAAGAACCAAGGGGGGTTGGGTATTCACCTACCAGATATGGATAACACTGCTCTCCTATCTAAGATGGCTTGGAGGCTCAAAACTGAATCAGGAAAGCCATGGGCGAAACTTCTCAAGGCAAAATATTTTCCGCTGACGGATAAACCGGGCCCAGCGAAGCAACATCATTCTTGGAATTGGAAGACCATTAGGAAGCATTACTCCATTATTGAGGACATGGCTACTTGGGAAGTGCAATCGGGTAGAGACATTAACATTTGGGAAGATCACTGGATCCCAGGAATTACAGAAGTTATTCTATACAACAATCAATCTAGTCTGACGAAGGTTTCCCAGCTCATCACGAATAATAGTTGGAATGAGGAAGTTCTCAATGCCAACTTCGATAATATTACTCAGAATCTCATCAAGGCTATCCCTGTGAATAGTGAAGGAAATGATCAGATCAAATGGAAGCTTACGGAATCGGGCAAATTCACTGTGAAATCCATGTACCAACACCTCAGCATTAATAATAATACTCAAGAAACTATATCTCAGAATTGGAAGTTCATCTGGGCTCTCCCCACTGTTCCTCGCATTAAAATGTTCATATGGAAAATATGCACAAAATCGCTCCCGGTTAGAGATCGTATTGGCAAATACATCGACAACAACATAACTTGTCCTAACTGCACTAACGTTGAAACTATAGAGCATGCACTTCTCCACTGTGCTCTCGCTAAGAACATCTGGTTCCACTTTAATATTATTTCGGAGAATATTACTTCGATCAGGGATTGGATCTTCTCCTGGGAGAATGATTCAAACCTTGGTTTCACGAATGAAGATATTCATTTTGCAAACATTCTATGGATTATATGGAAAATTAGATGTGACCACTGTTTTCAACATGAGATAAATGACCTGAATAAAATGATTAAAATGATCAAATCTTATCCGAGAAATAAAAAACATACAGAGAAAAAGAAACAAAAAACTGTTGATAAATGGCAACCGCCGCCACCACAATTCATAAAAATTAATGTTGACGCATCGTTTGTGAACGTAATATCCAATGTGGGAATCAGCTTGATTGCTCATAACACTGAATCTAAATTCATCGAAGCACAAGTGAAAACTACCAGGGCT